>CAUYUJ010016441.1:253485-277795 GCA_963575745.1 Prorocentrum cordatum | reverse complement strand
GCACACGGATGAATCAAGACGAATGACGCCGACGTCGTAGTGTTTATGGGGACTGGCACGCGCGGCCAGAAGTACCGGGGCGTGCTCGAGGCGGCGCGTCTCCCGAGCTGGAAGGCAGCCGGCGGCCGTGCTGGTTCGACGGGGCGGACGTAGGCGATTCCTATGCTGGCGCGTTGGCGCTAGCAAAGCGACGCCTTGGATGAACAGGCCCCCCCCCCTCGAGGCTCGCGCGGGTGGGGGGCGGGGAGCAGCTGTTCGCGATGGCGCGTTGCCTCGCTGAGGCTCAAGCACGTGGCGCGATGCGCCTGGCGTCGAGGCAAGGCGCGGGGGGCCGCAATCTCGAGGCCTGGAGCCATTTGGGCGCGCGAGGTTTTGCGAGGCGCGTGGCCCGCTGCTGCAGGTCGGCGACTGGCAGGGTGAGCCCCCCGCGCCGATGAGCACAGAGCCCCCGAAGCAGCCTGGATTGGTTGGTGCCGGGCCAGCGCGCCGGCGGCAGAGGAGCAGCGAGTTCGATTGGCCCCGCCTCGGTTTGGGCCAAATGCGCCAGCAGCTCGATTTCACTCAGGGGGCTGGGCAGTTCCGCCGGGCGCGCGCGCAGCACCGGGCGGTCGCGGTCGCGCGCCGCCCACGGCCAGAAGGCGGCTGTTCCCAAGGCGGTGGACGTGGCGAAGGGCGGAGCGTGGATTGTGCGGATGCACTCGCGCAAACCCGTCTCCTCCGAGGAGCGCCTTGGTCGGCTCCGTTCCATTCTTTTGGCGGCGAGGCAGGGCCTTGCCCGGCGCGGCGGCGCCGAGACCGCCTTGGCCCTTCTGGGCCCAGCGACTGGGCCCTCGCGTCGGAATTCGTTCAGCGCGCGAAAAACATCCGCGCAGGCCGACGCCGGCAATCCGCGTTTAAATGGGCCCCCATCATCCCGAAAGTCGCGCCAGGACCCCCCCCCCGGGCATGCCGCCGACCGCCGCGCGTGCGCCTGGCAGTCGATGGAGGCGCAGCTCCATCCTGCGTCTGTTGAGAGCGCGCGACCCCGACTCGAACCCGGAGGCGCGGCGGCCGCCCTTGCGCGTTTTAGCTATGGGGCGTTATTCGAGGGCCGGGGGGTCTGAGCTCGCGGCCAAGAGCCCCCTCCCACCGCAAGGGCGCCCAGTCTAGCTATTGGGGGGGGGCAGGCCTCGAAGAAAACTGCCGCGCAAGCGCGTTCTCGGCGGCAGGTTTAGTTGGGGTTGGCCTCGCTGGCTCGCTGGCTTGCGGGGGGCCGCCTGCGGGGGCCCAGGGCCCGACGCCGCCGCCGATTTTCGAGGGGCGCCCCGCCGCCGCGGCCAGCCAGATTCTGGGCGTCGGGTCGGAAGCGCGGGGGGCCATCTGGAGCGAGCATGCAGAGGGGGGACTTGGAGGCGCCGGCGGCCTGGAGAGTGGCCGCCCGGGCCCGGCCCTTCACCCGGGCCCGCTTCAGTTCTGCAGGCCGAGACTGCCGTCGAGACCGCGCCTGGCCGCCGAGGCATGGGCGTCGACGGCGGCCGCCGCCCCTGCGGCCCTCGAAGCCGTTGCGGGGCTTCGCGCCGCCATGCAGCGCGAAGCTATTACCCAGACATCCTGCGTCATGATTTTTTCAAGGCGCCTGCGACGGATTGATTTATCGAGCTCGGATTGATTTTGAGTGGATGACTTGATTTTTGTCAAGGCGGATTGATTTCTGGTGTTATGGATTGATTTTTTGCATGATGGATTGATTTTTGGTCAGATGGATTGATTTTTTGTCAGATGGATTGATTTTTTTTCCAAAAAGGAATGATTTGTGATTTTATGCTTGCTTGGCTTCCAAGCCCTAGGGTGGGTCACCCAGCGCTCGCGCACGCCCATAGGAAGCTCCTAATATCTCGCAATGTCTGGGTCTCCTTGAGGCCTCCCCAGGCTTCACCACGCGTTTTTGGGTGACCCACCCTGGGGCGGTCGCCCAGTGCGCGCGCGCGCGAACGCGCGCGCGCGCCCGCAATTGAAACCCGATCAGTTTGCTATATATATATGTATATATATATATATATATATATATATATGTATATATCTATATATATATATATATATATATACTCACCCATCTTGCGATTCAGTTTCGGGCGGCCCACCCTGAGATGGGTCATCCAGCGCGCGCGAGCGCGCGCGAGCGGGCGTCCGCGATAGGAAAGTCCTACTGCTTTACACAATAGTATATCATGTTGAGGCCCAGAATACAAGCGAAACAAATGTCTCCACCATTGAGTTCTCGGGGTGGCACGCAGATCAATTCGTGCGTTTTCCAGAATATATGATCTCATGTTGAGGCTCAGAATACAAGTGAAACAATTGGTTTTCACTATTGAGTTTTCGGGGTGAACGTGCCACCCCGTGCGTCGTTTTTCAGAATGCATCATCTCATGTTGAGGCCCAGAATGCAAGTGAAACAATTGGTTTTCACCATTGACTTTCCAGGGTGACACGTGTCACCCATGCGTGGTTTCAGAATGCGTCATAAAACAATTGGTTTTCACCATTTGGTTTTCGGATGACCCACCCTGGGGCGGGTCACCCAGCGCGCGCGCCTGCGCGCCCGCAATAGAGAGGTAGATGTACATATATATATATATATACACACCCACACAATTGTGTATATACAAAACACATACGCACATATTTCAATGCATGAGTATAGTCGTGTTGAGTCCCCGAGTACACATGGAACAATTGGTTTTCACCATCGAGTTTTCGGTGCGGCACGTGTCACCCCGTGCGATTTTCAGAATGCATCATCTCATGTTGAGGCCCAGAATACAAGTAAAACAATTGGTTTTCACCATTGAGTTTTCGGTGTGATACGTGTCAACCCGTGCGCATTTTTCCAGAGTGCATCGTCTCATGTTGAGGAACAACATGCTCCTGAAACGCTTTGTTTTTTTACCAGGCCATTGCGTTTTCGTGGTGGTACGTGTCACCCCGTGCGTTGTTCAGAATACATGATCTCATGTTGAGGCTCAGAATACAAGTGAAACAATTGGTTTTCACTATTGAGTTTTCGGGGTGATACGTGTCACCCCGTGCGTTTTCCAGAATACATCATCTCAAATCGAGGCCCAGAACGCAAGTGAAACAATTTGTTTTCACCATTGACTCTTCAGGGTGACACGTGTCACCCATGCGTGTTTCCAGAATACAACATGAAACAATTCGTTTTCACCATTCGGTTTTCGGGTGACCCGCCCTGGGGCGGGTCACCCAGCGCGCGCGCACGTACGCGCCCGCGCGCCCGCAGTAGAGGTATTCATATACACCTAAATATATACACATATATAAATATACATATATATATATATATATATATGTATATATTTGTTGAGGCCCCGAGTACACATGAAACAATTGGTTTTCACCATCGAGTTTTCGGCGTGGCACGTGTCACCCCGTGCTTTTTTTTTCTTTCAGAAAACATCATCTCATGTTGAGGTACCGAATACAAGTAAAACAATTGGTTTTCACCATTGAGTTTTCGGGTGATGCGTGTCACCCCGTGCGTTTTTTTCCAGACTGCATCATCTCATGTTGAGGCGCAACATGCAACTGAAACGATTTGTTTACCATGCCATGGCGTTTCCGTGGTGGTACTTGTCACCCTGTGCGTTTTTCAGAATACATGATCTCATGTTGAGGCTCAGAATATAAGTGAAACAATTGGTTTTCACCATTGAGTTTTCGGGGCAATACGTGTCACCCCGTGCGTTTTTTCGAAATACATCATCGCATGTTGGAGCCCAAGAATGCAAGTGAAGCAATTGGTTTTCACCTTTGACTTTTCGGGGTGGCACGTGTCACGCGCACGTTTTCGTAAAACGTCATCTCATCTTGGGGTCCACAACGCAAGTGGAACACATTGTTTTTACCATTCGGTTTTCGGGTAACCCACCCTGGGGTGGGCCACCCAGCGCGCGCGCGTACGCGCCCGCGCGCCCGCAAAAGAGAAGTACATATGTGTATATATATATATATATGTGTTCTCATGTTGGGGCCCCGAATACACATGAAACAATTGGTTTTCATAATTGAATTTTCGGGGTGACGCGTCACCCCGCGCGTTTTTTTCAGAGTACATGATCTCATGTTGAGGCCCAGAATACAAGTGAAACAATTGGTTTTCACCATTGAGTTTTCGTGGTGATACGTGTCACCCCGTGCGTTTTCAGAATACCTGATCTCATGGTGAGGCCCAGAATGCAAGTGAAACAATTGGTTTTCACCATTGACATATCGATGTGATACCAGTGAAGGGGGAAAGAGAGAAGCAACTTAGATCCATCTCTCCTCCTTCCCTCCTCGCCCTTCTCCCCTCGCACCCCACGTTGCGTCAATTCCATTGTCGATCGCAATGTCTGGGATTTCTGGCGGCTCGCCCTCTCGATCGCCCCGCCCGCTGCTGCCCGTTGCCGCCCCTTCCTCCGGTCAAATAACGCGACGGCCTGTTTTTTTGGGCCCCTCGGGCAGGCCCCCCCGCGCCCCCGCGCCGCCATGAGCGACAAAGGCGGGAGTGCGCAGCCGTTGCGTTCGCCCCCGTCGGGGGCGAAAGCGATGGCAAGGCACTCGGCGACGGCAAAAGTTGAGAAGAGTGCGCTGGCCGTGGCTCTTGCAAGCACCGACAGCGAACATCCAAAGCTTCGAGGCACCATGGGTGAACTGGGGGGCCCAACAATTATGCCCCGAGGGCAACGCATCGGGAGGATAGATCCTCCTCGTCCTTCTACCCGATGTGTTGTTCTCGGAGCGCCCCATCCGCGACCGCCCAAAAGCCCCCGTGAGGGAGCGTGCCTGACTTCACCTACTCGGTGCGCAAGTTCGAGCACCGCCCCAGAATGGAGGAAATCGAGGCTCGCTTGATGGGGGGATGCGGATAAGCAGAGAAGAAATGAGACACGCGGGGGTAGAGCGATGAAGTGGGGAGGGGAGGGGAAGGGGCGGGAAGGAGAGAGAGGAGGAATGAGGGACGGAGGGGAGGAACGGGAGGGGGGGAGACGCTCAAGAGAAGGCAACGCTTGTCCGAGGCAGTGGCAGGATGGAGGTCAGATGGCCTACAGGCTTGACGCAGGATGCCTGGGATCCAACATGGGACAGATCTGTCCTCTGTTGGATCTCCCCCACACCGCTGCCAGACGTTCGACACACTGATGGAGGAGCTGAGCACGTTGAGCGGCTCCCTGAGGATCAGCCAGTCGCTCGTGATGGTTCCAGGGGACGTTGCAAGTACAGATGCGGGGAGCGCTCATCCTCCTTGATCACCCCTTCTCCGTCAGCCCTTCACCCACCCACCCTCCTCTGCTCCATCATCTCTCCGCCTCCTGGCTCCCCCCCCCATCCTCCTCTTATATCTCCTCTCCGTCGAAGCCAAGCGATCCTTGTTGCTTGCAATTCCCACGCATTGCTTCCCCCCAACCTTCGCCCAGTCTGCGTGGGACGTAGCCTTCAAAGACGTGTGCCAGGACTCCTACAAGGCAGAGTTCAACCGAACCTGCACGGCATCCAGACTGGAGGGCATACGGTGCCCAAACGGAGAGATCGAGGATGGGCAGGTCAGGATGATCAGGAAGAGGAACATGAGAAGAGGATGATGATGATGATGATGATGATGATGATGATGATGAGGGCGGGGGTGAGGAGGAGAGGACGAGGCAGAACAGGGACGAGGCGGAGGATCTGGTGAGGAGGCGGGACGGACGACTAGAAAGATAGGGAAGCTGAGGGCACGATGAACGCCGCCAGCAATGCGGGCTCAGAGGAGGGATGAGAGAATGAGGAGCATCAGCTATTACCTGTCAACGGTGAGATCAGCAAGAGGAGGAGGAGGAGGAGGAGAAGGAGGAGGGGGAGGAGGAGGAGGAGAAGGACGATGGCGACGAGCCGAATCATATGATTCGGTTCGTCGCCATCCGCCTTCTCTTCGCTCTGTTCGTGCGCGGCCGCGGTCAGCAGGTATTTACAAGCTCGGAGCGTGCGCATGATGTACTCCCACTGGCTTCGCGTGAAGAAGCCTTCTGACAAGGCGCCCAAGGGGGGGGGATAGTGAGTATGGTCACCGTCCCGTGCGCCTGTTTGCAGTCATCGCCGTGGTCATTGCGACTTGCATCGTCGGATCATCATCATGGTCATCATCATTGTCGTGCTCATCATTGTATTGTGACTAGTGCGCCTCGTACCATATTATCGTACGTCTGCTTATCGTTTTTGTCTGCTATGGAATTCGTGTGAATCCTACTTGCATTTGTCATGGTCATCCTGCTCATGGCGTGTCCCGCCCCTCTGGCCATCCTCTCCTCCGCCCCCCAGCAAACGCGGGAAGGTGTCTACCGACATCGACAGCGACGTGGACGATGACGTGCTGAACGAATACTTCGAGGCTGCACGCATGCAGGAGGGCGGCCAGGAAGTGCCGTGCCCTTCGGTGCAACGGGCAGGGCAGGGAGCAGAAGGAGGCGGATGGGGAGGAGGAGGACGCAGTGAATTCACTGAAAGGGAGGGGAGGAGGAGTTGTGCAAAAGAGAGGTAGGCGGAGGAGGAGGACGAGAACGGCAGGCCTCGGGCTCCTCGGACCACCCCCCTTCCCCAATTTTCGTGTCTGGACTCACGTCCCGTCCTATCCTGCTTGCGCTGATCCCTAGTCCTGGCTAGTGTACCGCACTTGTGCAAACGTACGTTGGCCCGCAGGGCCGTCCTGCTCGTGGTCGTGCGCACTCTGCTCGTGGTTCGTGTGTGTCTCTCTCTCTCTCTCTCTCTCGTTCTCTCTCTCTCTCTCTCTCTCTCTCTCTCTCTCTCTCTCTCCCTCTCTCTACAAATATGCACCTATATACGTGTGTATACATATATAGGTCTCGCTCTCTGCTTCCGTCCGTGGCGTGAGGATGGGAGGTGCGTGTTCCCATGTTCGCTGGCAGCCTCCTGAGCATCTCGGAAAAGAAGACAAAGAAGAAAAAGAAGAAGAAGAAACATCATAAGAAAAGCAAAGACCAGACAGACCCGCCACCGAGGGGTGCCGACGACCTCTCGAGCGCTGCGGCGAGGGCGGCGGCGTCGGCGGCAACGCTATCATCCCCTCCCCCGTGGCTCCGCTCCGACAAAGATCTTGCAAAGGGCAAGGTCGCCAAGAAGAGACCAGCCGCAGCACAGCCCGCATCAGCTGAGCCCACAGAGCAGCCAAAGGCAAAAGCAAAGGCCAAATCACATCCAAAGATCGCAGCAAAGCCCGCAGCACAGACGGCAGCAACGCCAAAATCCGCAGCACGGCAGCCCGCAGCAAAGGAGGCCAAGAAGGCCGCAGAGAGCATCATCCCCGAGCTCATCGAGGGAAGTGCCGAGGAGAACGAGGAAGAGGAGCAGCGAGAGGAGGGTGAGGGGGAAGAGGATGCCGAGGAGGAGGAGGAGAAGGCTGTTGACACAGCGCTGGATGAGGATCAGGAAGACGTTCTCTCGCAACTCAGCCAGTACAAGACGCCAGATGGTTTTTTCGCCATCGAGTTAGACAGCAAGGTTTGGACGTTCAGCTTGAGGCGCCGCGAGAATGAGAGCATCAGTTGCATTTACAAAAAAATTGACGGTAAGTGGTCCCAGCTGGTCGGTGTTCGCGATGCTCTTTTTCGCTCAGCCGACGTCGGACCGCTAGGCGTGGAGTGTGCAGCTCAGGCGAGCGACAAGCTCGTCAAGGCTGTGCTCGTGCGGCTGGTCTCAGAAAGCATTGTAGAGAATAAGAAGGCGGCTGAGATCCGTGACGAGATCTTAGCTGAGTGGATCCCGAAAGACTGACGATGGCGGGCAGGGCAGAGCAACGACGGAGGAGCAGGAGCAGGAGGGAGGTGGGAGTGGGAGGGAGGCAGGAACCTATACAAGCAGGAGCGAAGGGGGGATCATGACGAGGAGGACCGAACAGCTGCAACTACAGGAGCAGCAGTGGCAGCATCGTCAGAGTGGACGGGCGGGGCACGGGCCAGAGCTAACAAGTAAGTGTGGGAGGGCAGGCACGGCGCTGACACCGAGAATGCCTCCATGACAATGAAGCTGAGCACGGCGCTAGCATCGAGACTACCTTCATGACAGTGAAGATGCACCTCGCATACGCATACCTTGGAGGGTCAACGGGGTCGGGATCCCATGCAACCACCATCGCAGTTGATATCGCGCCTGCGTTCGGGCTTCACAAACTCGTCGACGCACGCGTTTAAACCTAGCACGTAGCATGGGCGTTGGCAACAGCAGCAGAACAAACAGCAATAACAACAACGACAACAACAATAAACACGACAACAGCAACGACAACAACAACGACACCAACAACAATAACAATAACAACGGCAACACCGATCAAAAAGACGGGCAAGGACACGATCGCCTGAGCTGAGCTCGGCGCTGATCCCCTTGGACAGGCGCGGAAGAACACCCCAATCATCGCCACCACCACCACCACCATCACCACCACCACCATCATCATCATCATCATCATCATCATCATCAGCATGCTCATCATCATCATCATCATCATCAGCATCATCATCAGCATCAGCATCAGCATCAGCATCAGCATCATCATCATCATCATCATCATCATCATCATCATCATCATCATTATTATTATTATTATTATTATTCTGGAAGCATCGCCACCATCAGCTGAATTCCACCGCCATCATCACCATCACCATCATCTTCGTCATCATCAGCAGCAGCATCATAATCATCATCGTCGTCAGCATCGCCATCAATCACATCACCATCATCATTATCACCATCACCATCACCATCCCAGCCCTTGGATCATACAGTGAACTCTCTTATCAAACTCCCCTGTGCTCTCCCTCAGCTCGTGTGCTGGCTCCCTCATGATGTAAACTCCTCTCAGTCCCCCTGGAGTTCAACCTCGGGGGGACTGAGGGGGACTGAGGCGGACCCTGATCAACGTGGGGACTCATGAAGACTGAGGGGGACTGCTAAGCAGTTCCCTTGTCAGGTAAACTCCCCTCAGCTCCCTTTCAACTCCTCAGCAGTTCCCCTCTGCTCACCCTCAGCTCTGGTCGCCCTCAGCTGCAGGGCAGATTGGTGCCAGAACTTCTACCTCGGCACGCAGCGCTACCAGTTCACGTCTATGTGTTTCTTCCAAGTTCTGAGGTTTGCCTGGGGGCAGCTTGCTTGGGGGCATGGGGGCACTAGTGAGTCACGTGCATTTGCATGGAAAGGCTGCCCTACGCCTCAGCTTAACTCTTCATCTCCTCCTGACCTCCACTCCTCAACTGAAATCCTCAAATTCTCAACTCCCGCTACGGGTCGGGAGGCTGCTCTCCGGACTACGCGCACACGTTTATTTATTTTGAGGACATCGTTACCGCAGCGCAGCGAGAGATCGCTGCCAGAAACAGCATCTGCGGAGCAACATGTGTTGGGGCATCCGTACGTGATTATTGCTTGTTGTTGCCTGGGGAGACAGGGATGCCTGCAGTCGAGACTGATTAGTAGGTCGACCCTGCCAAAGCAAGGATACCCTTGTGCCCTGACCTTTGCGACCCATGCCTCCGTTACATTCCCATGGCAATGTGGCCCTCCGAAGGGTCTTGTGTCCTCTCGCGCGTCCTCTCCAATCAACCCCGACTTTATCTGCTTCCGCACGCTTATGGATGGATGTATGTTTACGCCTCCGTTCGTACAGTTGGCATCGCGCGTCCACGTGCCAATCGCAGGGGATAGGTGCGCTTGAACTATCTACTGCGTGCGTGCATGTATGTACATGAGGCGGTGCGCCAGCGTGTGCATAAACTCGATACACACCACGTGCACAACGCAATACGCATACACATGTTGTATGTTTGTACAATGCTTGTATACACGTATGTGTACATGTGTATAGATTCTGGGATGCAGGCCATATTGACCCGATCCCTCTGGTCTCATCTCGTGCACGTTGTGTTGCTGCCTCGCACTTGCAATATTCAGCAGTTTCTCCATGCGCAGCCTTATGCCACCAAGTACACGTGTATAGCCAGGGGGCGGGACCTGGCCCGAGCGGCGGGCAACGGCAGCAGGCGGATAGGGCGCACTGTTCATGTTTGGAGCAGGCGAAGGCGAACAAACACTCTCCAAGAGGACAGGCTCAGATCTCAGGAGGGTGCACCGTCAGGACTGTCGATGCTGAGTGTGTCACTGAGCCCGGGGATGGGTAGAAATGATGAATGGGTGAGGGCGAGGTCGAGGAGGATGTGGTGACAACGCTTAGTCTAGAGATCGCACCGTGGGTCAATCCAAGTTGCGACTGTCTCGGTTAGCGTGACGGGCGTCGTGCTTGTGCTTGCGCGCGCGTGCAATGTAAGTAACGACCGCGTTACGTGAAGGATGCGGTCAAGCAGCCCATGGACAAATGTTCGATCACGGAACGGGCCACTGATACTAACTACACGTGCACGTGCGTATGCCCACCAATGCACGCGAGACACCTGGACATGCATGCATACACAGATGCAGGTGCACATATATCTAAATGCACGTACATGCCACCAGTTATGCCAACACCGATGTCTGCCAACGTTTGCACGCACGTGCGCACGTGCGTGCATGTGTCCACACAAATGCACACGCTTAAATGCACGTGCATGCGTGTGTCTGCACACTGGGGGTGGCTGTGTGTCAGTGTGCATGCGTGTTGTACATATAAAAAGGGAATGCCTCGTACGCCAGATCTGCGCGGGGCACCTGAGCTGGGGGCTGCGCAACGGTGTCGGCCTAAACTGGCCTGGGCCCTGGGGCCCGATACTGGTGATACCACTCCACGCCCCACCCCGAACCCGCGTGGGCCCGAGAAACGCGAGGGCAGAACTCCCCTCAACCCTGCCCTCGCCCGCTCCCCGCCCCGCCCCCACCCCTGCGTTCGAATATGGTGCGGCCTAGGTAAGGTCTGGGTGGTGGGAGAGAGCGCGCCTGCCCCGCAGGTGCACGTGCTCGGTGGCTTCATCAACAACTTGGCCTACATTTTCTACGGCGGCGGCGTGAACCCCTACACAAATCGGCAATCAAGGGGTTGGGTGTCGGGGTTTGGTGCTTGTCAGCACCCGCCTCAGGACGCCCAGCCCCCTCCCCAGGACCTCGCGGCCCTCGAAAACGCCCGAAACGCAGGAACAGGTTGTCGGGTGCCACAATGGTGTTCGGGGCGGGGCCTTTGGTGCCGCACGGCGCCATTGGGGTGGGTCCAATAAGCGTACAAGTGCCCCGCAGGCCACAAGTGGCCCGCGGGACGCCATCAAAGCACCTTTGCCAGGGCCTTGATGGTGTCCCGCGAGTCATCGATGATACCCCCGACGCTTTTTGGACCTGCCCCGACGACCGCGTGCGGCCACCGAGCGCCGCCCCGTGCGCCGTTGTGCGCACCGAAAACCTTTCCTGGTTTTCCTGGTGTTTTCCTGGCGTTTTCCTGGTGTTTTCGTGGAATCGTGGTTTCGTGGTTTCGTGGCGGTTTCCTGGTCTTTTCCTGGTCGTTTCGTGGTTTCCTGGAATCGTGGTTTCGTGGTTTCGTGGTTTCCTGGTTTTCCTGGTGTTTTCCTGGTGTTTTCCTGGCGTTTTCCTGGTTTCGTGGTTTCCTGGTTTTCCTGGTCTTTTCCTGGTCTTTTCCTGGTGTTTTCGTGGTTTCCTGGAACCGTGGTTTCGTGGTTTCGTGGTTTCGTGGAATCGTGGAATCGTGGTTTCGTGGTCTTTTCATGGTCGTTTCGTGGTTTCGTGGAATCGTGGTTTCGTGGTTTCCTGGTTTTCCTGGCGTTTTCCTGGTGTTTTCCTGGTCGTTTCGTGGGTTCGTGGTTTCGTGGTTTCGTGGAATTTTCCTGGCGTTTTCCTGGTCTTTTCCTGGTGTATTCGTGGTTTCCTGGAACCGTGGTTTCGTGGTTTCGTGGTTTCGTGGAATTTTCCTGGTCTTTTCCTGGCCTTTTCGTGGTTTCCTGGTTTTCCTGGTGTTTTCCTGGTGTTTTCCTGGTGTTTTCCTGGAACCGTATTGCGCTCCCCCCACCTTAGCCCTTCCTGGGGGGGGGCACGAGTGCCCTCCCGATCGAGCCCAGAGGGCGCGCGCGCGCCCGCAAGCCCCCCCTTGGGGGGCGCGAGCGGTCCCCCCTGTGCCCAAGTGGGCATCGCTGCCCGTGAGGTCGAGATGGCATGAACCCATCGCGACCTCTGGGAGGCACCCGCACGCCGACGCCGCCGCCCCGCGCCCCGCCCCCGCACCCCGCCCCCTCCCCCCCCCGCCCCCCGCCTCCCCCCGCCCCCCCGCTAGCGGTGGCGACGATCGCAAGGATCGTGCACGATCGCTGCGACCGTCGCCGCCCCTGGCGGCGCCCACCCTGGGATCCCCTGGAGATCGCCCATCTCCCCCCTCGCCGCGTCCGCCGCGCGGGATATCGGGTGACGCAGGTCGGGTGGGTGTCTGCCCAGCTGGGCGTGCCTGTGCGCACGCGCGTGGCGCCGTCGGCGCGCAAGCGAATAGGGCGCGTTCGCGCCTGGCGTATACGTTGTGGCCGCAAAAGAAGTTGTGTGTGTGTGTTTACGCAAATGTGTAATTGTGTGATATACTTTTATGTGTGTATACGTAGGTCTCTCTCTATATATATGTATATAAGTATATATATATATATACATAGTATGTGTGTGCGTGTGTGTGTGTGTGTATGCGCATGCGTGCGTAGGTGTGTGTGTGTGTGTGCGCATGCGTGTTATACTGCGCGTTTCGAGTAAGCCCGTTCGCAATTGGCACCTCAATCTGCTGCCCGTGCCTGGGATGTCTCCCCTGCGCAACCAACTTAGAAATGTGTGCGTGGTCACGAGTGCGGCAGTGCGCGTGCGTGCGCGCATGCTCATGTGCACGCGCACTGGTGCGCGCGCGCGCATGGAGTGCGAGCGCGAGAGCCCCTTCCCGCTCCTGGCGTATATGTTGCGGCCAGGTGGGTGGGTAGCGCGGGGGGATGTCTAGGTTGGACCGCCTCGATCGGCGCGCCTGGACAGAACGGCCTCGATGTTTCGATCTCTCTATAATCTTGGACGACCGTCGCCCAGGGTTCGTCGGGCCTCAGGGCCCAGCGGGAAATCCAACTCCCACGAGGGGTCGGCCTCCACCCGATATCACGAGGCGCGGCCGGGTTGCCCGCAGATGTCGCGCTGCATGCTCTGGGCCCAGGAGCCATCGCATTTCTATGCAGGGCACGAGGGCTCACGTTCTGTATGCGTGTATGTATTTCGGCTTGTAAACAATACATACCCATGCATTCCGATCAATGAAGTTCTACATGTGTGTTTGACAATGTAAGTGTACCCGACCAATCCATACACACGTGTATAGACATGTTTGTACATGCGTGTAAGGGGAGGTGATTGCCCATGGGAAAGAAAGGCAATGCCAAACCCAAAGCCAAAGGCCGAGTGCCACGGAAAGACCGTGCAGAAGAGGTTCGCGAGCATGAAAACGCCCTGGCTCGCTTGCGGTACCCTGGGGTCCCTCGATGGTTATCGAGATGTCCGTCTGGAGCACGGGGGGGACTGAAGGGCCTTGCACAAGGGGCGAGGGAGGTACCGCATCGAACAAGAGAAGCTTGTAACAAAGAAGGAGCTGTCAACAATAGCCGCCCACGAGAAACGCAAGTGGGCCAAAATCTGGGACGAGACAGGCGACGGGGCCATTCATGGGGCTTTGTCTTCCGCCCAGAGGATTGGATGAGAGGAGGGGAACGGGGGGAGTGATCCAGTATGAGGATGAGGCATCGCAATAGATGGAGCACAGTGTCTTCCTTGCCTTGCTCAGGTGATGTTGTTGTTTCGCCCCCGCTCGGCGAGGCGATTGGGACAAAGTTGTGCAGGCCAAGACGGAATACTTCGCGAAAAAGAAGACCGACAGAACCACTGGCGGCTGGACCGATATTGGGGCTGATGAGGGGGTGCAGGGAACCCATGTTGCCGTGATGTTTCTTATGTGGGACATGAGCACGGACGTTTGATCGTCAATGTTCGTTGCATTTTCTGTTGCATGCATTGCCGTTGATCTTGAAACATTCCTGGGTGGCATATCTTTCCATTTCCCATCGGTCTCACAGTGCCAGCGCCCACCGCAAACCTCGATGCACTGGGACACACACGTACATGTGCTTCTCAGTGAATTGAGTGCTGCACTGGGTGCCGACGCTGCAGCCGCCCAGGAAGACCAAGGACAAGATCCTCCATGACCTCGGCTGGCGGCCCGAGATAGCGGACACACCCTACGGCCAGAGGCCGCTCCCTCCATTGATATGCGAGGGCGGAGGTGACAGCGCACGGGAAGGCAAAAGCTATTGGATGGACGGGGGTGAGAGTAAAGACGGAATGGGGGTGGTTCAAGTGAGGAGGTGTTGTAGATTTGGGGAGGCGATGGAGGCGACACTGCAACCCTCCACATTCGCTATCGCCGCAGTGCGATCGCGATCGATTGCACTGCAGCCGCAGGCAGTACGCCACCATGCTCGCTACCACCGCCTATTGTGAGAAGGTCAAGGGCTACACCATGGCGGGGCAATGGGTTGTGGTTCGACATGTCCTGGCTGAGAATGTACTCTGGTGTTGCACCTCACTTCGCATTGACTGCACTGTGCCCTGAGAGTGATCAACAAACGTGTACGCGCGGGTGTATGTGTACACATGCGTAAATAGATGAAAACACATACATATATAATCAGTGCTTGCACGTGTATGCTGTTAGGGGGGTGGGTGTCCTCTGGCCACAGAACAAAACCGACCACTTTCGTCCCGCAATGGTCGGTTTCCGTTTTCCGTATCTGCTGCCGTTTGTATACATGTCTAGATACATGGGTATGCGAGCATATGTACGGACACGCGTGTGCGCACCCGTATTCATACATACTAGTACACCTCACGAAATGGATGGACAGGAACATGCATGCTCACGGACATGCGTGTTCACAGTCATTTATGCAGATATACATACAGAGAGGCAACGCACAAACAGAGAAAGAAAGAGAGAGAGAGAGTGAAGACGATAAAGGCAGGGAGATGGAGGAAGAGAGACAAGGATACGGGGCAATGGAGGTCCACCCGCAGCACGGCATGACCTTGTACAAAGAGTTGGACTTCTCCGAGATGAGCGACGTTGTTCTTCCCAGCATGCCGCCCGTCCTCCTTTGATTGATTCTCTCCAGAACTGATGCCGATCAGAACGTGATGTGCACGTTCTGATCTGCACATGCTGCCCCCGACGCAGGTTCACACACAGCAGAGGGAGAGCACCGTTACTGGCAATGAGCTCGACGCAACGCAGGTTGAAGGACAGCTTGGAGGCCGTGAGAAGCGCTCCAAGGTTGGGGCGTCTGAAGTGGCAGATGTGATGTGCAGTCAACCCGCAGAGTAAGGATGTACAGCCTTCCCAAGGGCACCCTTGCATCCGCGCCTCCTCGGCCCGTCCTTCGCCAGCTTTGTTGGCCGCGCCCCGCTCGAACATCTTCGAACGTGGCGTCCAAGGCCTTTGTAGCCTTATCGCGCATCCTTGCTGTGCTGGTTGACTGTAGACGCCGCGTCACAGCGCGGCGCCTTTGTATGCAGGGGCGTTGATAGCGTCCGCAGTTGGACACATGAAGGTCATTCAGACAACATGGTCTTGGAATGTTGGTCTTTCGAACGGGTGCAGCGTGGCTGAACATGGGAAGCCAACCAGTCTGGAGAGGGGGGGGGCAGGTGAAGTCCGAATCCCGTTCTGGTTCCTCGTACAGCAGCTACAGCGAGTCGGATCGATCTCTCTCTCTCTCTCTCTCTCTCTCTCTCTCTCGCTCCCTCCTTATCTCTCTCTCTCCCTCTCTCTCTCTATCGCTCTTTCTCCCTTGGTCACGCTGTGTTTGCAAGCGTGTCTGAACCTCGTGTGTCAAGCACGTTTGTGGTCCACCTGGCCTCCTCACTCTTCTCACTCCTCTCACTCCGCCTTATCTCTCGCACACCCTCTCTCTCTCTCTCCTCTTTCATCCACTCCCACCCCTCCAACCTCATAGGAATCGGAGGGGCCAACAATCGCCACTTCGACTGCTCAGAGTTCGAGCGGTGCTGCCTCATCATATATGAACCCTAAAGCTGTGGAGTTGGCCAGCCTCTTGGGAGAGGCATCGCATATCGTGTGCGTCCTTGGATCATACGTGGTGGGGGGGGTGATCTGTTAGCGCACGAGGCGGGATGAAGGTGACAATGAGGTTGAAGGCTGACTGGGCAGCGGACGTATCTCAGACACTTTGTGAATTTACACGAGGCCCCCGATGACCCAGGCTGTAGTCTGGGACATTGGAGGCCGCATGTAATTTCACAGGGGGTCTAAGGTGATTTCGCAACGCTGTCAAGCACGCATCGGTAAGCAGTACGCCGCGCCTTACACACATGTGGATAATAAGGTGCGGACGGCTGCTGTTTACCTATGCGGGGAAGGGCGCGGGGGAGACGAAGTCGAAGACGGGCGTCCTGGCGCCGTTCAAGGGGGACATTGACAAACACCACGGCGCTGTCGCAGACGCGACGAAGAACCTCACGGGTATGATACAGGGGACGTCAACATCTTAGAATGGCTTGCAGCATCGATCCTCTGATGGTGCTCGGGATGGTTGCATCGTTGTTGCACGATCGACGTTGCACAGGGGAGCCATGACCATCCTGTGCAACATCGATCGCTGGTTGCACCAAGGTCTGATGCGTCCGTCGACGACGTGAAGAATGCACTATCTGAGGCCCTCGTGTGCGCCCGCTGAGCTGTACAAGAGAAGGCAAGGAGGTGTCTGTCGGGGGACTACGAGTATCGTGAATCCAAGAATCAAGAAGTTGTGGATGAGAGTGCCCATCATTCATGGATGACACCTTCTCTCGAAGTCTCGTGCCCCTCCTCTCCCCGCGCCCCACGGTCCTCCCCATTCTCCCCGCGCGCCCTGTGCCCCTCATGTATCCTCCCCCAGCCAGAGGCCAAGTCGTTCCTGGAGGCAGTTAAGCCTGTCATGGACACGTTCGAGGCGGCCCAGCAGGCGCTAGGCAAAGCTCAGGGGAAGTGAAGCGGTCGCTTGCTGTTGCTGGAAGAAGGTAGAGTGAGGAAGGTGAGGAAGGTGAGGGGGCTGAGGGGAAACTTGTTTTGAAAGCAAGTGCATCGGCTGCACAACAAAAGGCCATGCAAGAGATCGAGAGGAACACAGGAAACTGAGGAGGATGGCGAGCTTGCTGGCGCACGGCAGGCCTGAGGGGCAACGATAGGGGGGGACTGGCATATGGGGGGGTGCATCGACCTGGATTTGGCGATACATCGCCGATAGATCGGCGATGGGCCTCTGATCGTGGCTTCGCACCTTCCTGGGCGGGTTGGGGCTATCAGGCCCCTATCGGCGATCAATGGGCGATTGGAGGTCGTTGCGTCCCCCCCTATGCCTATCCCCCCCTATCGTAGGTTAGCGCCGCGTCGAGGCGTCGGGCGCGAGCGTTCAAGATTGCACGCCGCTGGTGGCCCGAAACCGTTGTGGAACGATCGGGGCTTTCGGAAAGCAGCGATCGTTCAGTGTTGTTTAACGGCCCACGCGGTATCAGGAACAATGCCGACTGCGTCACGTCGACGCGCCAATGCTGTAGCAATGATTTTGGGCGCCGACGCACAGGTCGGTGCTGCTTGCGTTCCGGGCTCGCCAGATGGATCGGGGCGGCGCGAGCCCGCTTTGAGAAAGAATGCGGCGTGCGCTCGGTCAGCTGCAGACGTGCCATCGGTCAGTGCAATGGGGGAGCTCAGAGATACATTGCATTGTAATTGTTGGTGATGTTATGCCACGCGTTAATTGTGTTTGTTATGCGGCAGTTGTTGTGTTACTGTACTTTGATAGATTCTAGTTTTACTGATGTACGTGTTTACGCGTGTTGTTGTTACGTAGTTCGTGTGTGTGTGTTTGGATGTTCGTAGCTGTTATGTTGTTACACGTTCACAAGTGCCCAGCAGTGATTGAACAGGAGATCGGCACGCGTGGCCATCCATGCGCGAACCCATGGAAGTAATGTCATCCAAATGCCCGCTCGTCGGATGTCGATGCGTCATCCAGCCAGTACCGCACCCGTTAACGTTCCAGCAGTGTCGAGGCTGGGTCAAGCTCGAGCTCGATCGATTCGCCCCCAGTCCCTTCCCAAGAGCAGGGGCCCTGCCGAGAGTCATGAACAAGAGCTCAGGGGCGTGCCGAGGCATGCAGTCATGCGATATCGACTGCAGCGATGTGCCACGGATCAGGGGACAGCGCAGTGGGAAGAACGGCGAATGTCCGTAGCCATTTCGGCTCCGCTACCAGGCTCAAGACTTCTGTCATTGTTGCACGCCTTTTCAATTTTCACTTCAGTTTCACACCCACTTGCCAGTTTCATTTCAGTTTCACATTACCTTGTTGTTTCACCGTTCTGTGGTTTTCGACCGAACTTTGCGCCGAATGGCGGCTCGGGCGTCCGCGGAGAGTTTGCCCCTCGAAGCTCCAGCTGCACCGCGAGAGGCGGACGACGGGGAGGGCCTAAGGAAATACCTTTTGTCACAATATCAACAAGGCCTCATCCCAGCTTCGATGGTGAACACTATTGCATGGCATGCTTCTCGGGCAGGCGCCAAGGGCGTTCAGGATTTATCACATCCGCCAGAAAGCACCCACCACGCAGAACATCTTCGAAGTGCTATCCAGAGCCGCTCCGCAGAGACATTCTTCAGCCCTCGGATCCCAATGTGGGACAAAAGTACAGATCAGAGGGTTCTTGTGCCTTATCCAATGAATTTGCCGTTCGATCAATTCGCAGAGTCTTGGCATGCAAACCCGTCTGAATGGGACCCTCAGAATTATCCTGCTGCAGATATACCACCGACGTTCTTGGGCCACCCTGTGACGATTGCCAATCCGAACAAAACGTGCCCACTTGGATATTTTAGTGATGGGTTTCCAATCACGAAGCGGGACGGGTGCATAGCCCACTATTTCAGCAATAGTTTAACTGGCATTCGATATTTAATTTGTGTTATACGCAAATCTGATCTCTGTCGCTGTGGCTGCCGAGGGTTCTGCACCCTCGGCACCATTCTTCGTGTGATAGCGTGGGCGTTCAATGTGTTGGCTCTCGGTGTATATCCCCTTCTCGATCACGAAGGGAAGCCCTTCGAAGACCTTACGCGTGCAAACAAGCACGGGTTCTCCATCGCCGATGGGTGGACTGGGGCCCTCACTGAGCTCCGAGCAGACTTGCTCGAGATATTTGAACGAATCGGCGTCACCAGGTTTTCTAATGTTCTTAACCCGTGCTTTGGGTGCAGCGCCCACAAGTCAAAGCTTTTCGATTTTCCTGCGTCGATGGAGGCAATGCGGTGGATCCCACGAGATGAGACTGCGTACAACATTATGATGCACCGCTCCTTGATAAAACGAACAGTTGTGGATCGAGCGCAGCTCAGGCGGTTGATGCGATGTATGCACCTGGACGAAGATCTAGGGGGATTGGGTCTCCACACGCCGTTCCCCGAGCTCGATATCCCGAAAGGCTTCCGGCTCATCGAGGATGGCGACCTTCACGACATACATGCCCTCAGAGATGCCCAGTTACCCATAGAGCTCACGTTTTTCAACACGCTTATTAATCTGGGTTTGAATTCAATTTGCCCGCTTTTTCGGATAAGAGGATTCACGTATTCGATGATCCACCTAGATTCGATGCATGTGTTAGATCTCGGCGTCACGCAGTTTGTGGTTGGATCCATCTTCCTCCTCCTGTTGAAGCGCAACTTCGCGAACTCTCGGCATTTCAAAGCCGAGGGTCGCCGCGCCGCCAACATCGTCCACTTGCGGAGGCCACCTCGGGTGGGAACACCGACCCATGACTAAACGTTGCCAGGAATGCGCCAGCCACGCCGCGCACCCATCATCCGTGAGCCGATATTGGGTATCTGGCAGAACACGGCGAGGCGCATTTCTGGCAAATGGTGGCGTCGTTGTTTGTTTGCCCCCACCCCCCCGAGGCGCCTGAAGGTCTACTACAGGATGAACCCCAAGACTCAAAGAGGAAAGCGCTCTAGGATCGATAAGATCTCCCTCGCCATGTTCAGTAAAGGACGTCTGCAGGCCAAAGCGGCCGAGACGGCGCATGTGCTGCCGCTCGCAAAGCTTCTCCTAGAAGAGTATCAGCATTTATTGTCCGCCAAAGACAGGCTGCTCCAAATGGCATGCAATGACCTCGTCAAAGTGTACGAGGTCATGGCAGCCAACCCTCGCGTCATGTCCGAGGGCGCAACCAGAAGCCTCCAACGAGCCATGCTGAGGTCGTTGAACTTCTGGCGTGCTTGGGGAGGCAAGCTTGTTTTCAAGCACCACTGCTGCGTGCACTTGGTTGCCAATGTAAGAAAACATGGCAACCCTAAGTTTTACACGTGCTACCCCGACGAACGGTTAAACCGCGTCATGGGGCGCATCGCCAAATCTGTACACGGCGGTGAAACCTTTTACAGCACTTTTTTAGGCAAGGTTATCCCTTCGCGGTGTTAATTGACTGCCCGTCGTGCTGCCCTCCTCCGAAAACCTCCTCCGAAAAAAAAACACTCCTCCTCCTCTTCCTCCTCCTCCTCCTTCTCCTCCTCCTCCTCCTCCTCCTCATCATCACCATCATCATCATCATTGTGCATGTCCCGTCCCTCCTCTGCCCTCCCTCCTGCCGCCCTTCCTCATCCAGCTCCTCGTCCACCTCCTCCTCCTCCTCTTCCAGGCCTCCCCCTCCCCCTCCCCCTCCTTTCCCCCCTATGCCCTCTCGCAATTCTGAAGCCATCCCTCACCTCAATCCCCCTTTCCCTCCCCTCAGTTTTCCCTCCCCCCCTCCTCCTCGAGAAATCCCCCCTGACCCCCCTCCTCCCGCGCCAATCCTCGGCGGCCTCGACGGGCTTAGACTTTGCCCAGCCCGTGGTGTGCGACACCGCCGAAGGCGGGGATCGAGAGCATATCGGGAGGGGACGGAATCGACATACCAATGTATGTTTACGCGCGTTGTAAATATGTTTATATGTGTATACGCGTGTATAGATACATATACATGTACACCTATGCATACATACATACATACATACATACATACATACATACATACATACATACATACATACATACATACATACATATGTATTCACATACATGTATACACACGCACACATGTATCCATATGTGTACATATGTGCGCAAACATCAGGGAAGGGACGAGGACCCTGGACGCGCGGGAGCACAGCGTCGGGCGCCGAGCGGGCGCCGCGGATCGTGGACGTGAGCTTTGCCGTGGGAAATGTGCGGCCGCCTCCTTCCTGCCGCCGCCCCCTTGCCGCCTCCTCCGCCCCCAGGTGCCGCTTGAGCGGCGGGGGGATCGACCGCGTGCCTCCTCGACGTCTGGACCCACGTGTTTCGCGACTCGCGGCATCCAGGAGCCCGCCAAGGCGGCCAAAAACGACCCAGGACGAACATAACCAGGGGATCAGGACTCCAGGGGCCGCACATATATCGAAAACAACAAAAACTAGATACGTTTCGAAGGCCATCCTGCCTTTCCTCCCTCCCCCCTCCCCTCCCCGCTTCTCTTGCCCGATCCTTCCCTCCCATCGTTCTATACTACCCTACTCCCCTTCGCGCCCGTGTGAGGCGAATCCAGCTGTGGCTAAATATAGGTTTGGCTTCAATCGCGCCCCGTCGGCTTGTGGCGCCCCCACGCTGGTATCGGAGCTGCTGTAGTCTCGGCCCGCGGGTCTGTCGTCGCCGAGCGCGGCTCGACCGCTCGGGGGCTACCTCGACCTGCAGCGGCTGTGACGAGGTGCGCGCGGGCCCACAGATGTTCTGCGCGCCGCTTGGTTTCGCTGGATGTGTTGCGCGCCGCTTGGCTTCGTTTTCAATGCGTCGCCCATGACGCCGTGTCGTGATTTTTGTCAAGCGCTTGATTTTTTTTCAAGGCGTTTCCAAACGCCTTGAAAAAATCATGACGCAGGATGTCTGGGTATTGTGCCTTCCAGGAGCTGTTTTGCTGGATTTCCTTGATTGGTAGCGGGGGCGGTGGTCTGCGCCCCGCGGCGCCTCTGGGTTTGCGTTGCGCGCTCGCGCGCAGAGCGCAGAAGCCTGCGATCGGAGCCCATGGCAGGGGCGCCCGCGGACCTCGGGGCAAAACAGTCGGGTCGTCGGCCAAGCATGCCGGATGGTTGGGCGAGCGCGAGGCGGGGGTGGCCCGGCTTGGGGGCGTCAGTCTGGCTGGGCGCCTGTGGGACAGAGGGAAGTTTTGCGATTTGGTTTGTTCGCCAGACTTTGCCCAGGCCTTGTTTGACCCCTGCTGCCTCCTTCGGCCCCTGGTCCTGGCCCTGCATGTCCACCTGGGGCCGAGGCTTCTCGCCTCCCGGCAGGAGGCTCGCTCTTCTCCTGCTCTCCCGGGGGGCTTGGGGCGCGCCCGCTCGAGCTTGACCTTGGCGAGCGCGCAGATTTGCGAGCCCTCTCCCGGCGCGACGAGCGCCCCCGGCCTTGCGTCCGCCGGCGAGGGCCCTTGAGCGACGGCGCGGGGGCCCCCCGAGACTGGGCCCCCTGCAGGGGCCCGCGGGCGGCAGTTCCCCGCGCGACGCCCGCCTGCCTCGAGCCCATCTGGGGGGGGGGGGGGGGCATGCACTGCGGGCGCCTCTCATTGGCGGCTGAACAGCGACGACGACGACGACGACAACGACGACAGTGGCAGCCCGCCCGGGGGTTCCCCAGTCTCAGCCGAAACAGCCGCGGCAGCAGCCGCGGCGGCCGCGCCGGCCACAACGGCGCCCGCGCGGCGACCTCGCAGTGCACAGCTGCCGCCGCGCCGCTGCGACGAAGGGGTCGGCGGCGACGGCGGCGCGCAGGAAGACGCTGCGACTGCGATCGCCGCCGAGGAAGAAGAGGCTGACGCCGCCGCGACCGGCCGCGCAGCGGTCGAAGGACGCCGCGCGCCCCTGCACGGCGATGGCAGCGTGGCCCAGGCAGGGCGGGCGAGGGACAGCGCGCTCAGAGTCTTCGGCCTTGGCCTTTCCCGTGCCAGCCCCATGCGCCACCCGCCCCGGTGCTCTGGTTGAGGATGCCCCTGGCAGGGCGCGGCCAGGCTGCGCCCCAGGCCAGGACGTGTTTTTTTCTGCCCTCTTGAGGCCACCCTCCAGGCTGCCCCAGGGTTGAGGTTGACGTGTGTGTGTGTGTGTGTGTGTGTGTGTGTGTGTGTGTGTGTGTGTGTGTGTGTGTGTGTGTGTGTGTGTGTGTGTGTGTGTGTGTGTGTGTGGGCGACGTTTCGTTTCGCATTCCGGGGCCAGAGAATTTCTGGTCTCCCATGCGACCCCCCAGGGTTTGAAGAGACGCAAGTGCGCACTGGCTTCGCCCAAAGGTCATTCAATGCCTCGTCGGCCCAGGCGCGGGCCAAACTTCCCGAGTGGGCGCGCCTGGTTGGCAGTGGCGCCGATGAGTGCAACACGGTGGCCCTTTCGCGGCCCGTGGCCTCAGGCGCGACGCCGCCACGGGGTCCGCCCAATCGGTCAAAGTGCGGTGTTGAAGGTTGATGAAGGGCCGTCGAGCGGCGCTTCGGACTTCGGGCTTGAGTGCGACGTCGCATGAAGTCTCGAAGCCCACTATCGCGCATTATTTTCCGAAGTCTGCCGGAGCCCCAGATGTTAGCACTTGAACCAATACGTCTATAAGAATCCGCGTCGGGGCCAGCCGCAATCAGCAATCTTGCGGATGCCCAGATTGGTCAGGGTTTGTTCCACCCGTGTTTTTCGCGCGCCAGCCTTGGCAGCCAGGAGCGGCGATTTTTTGCTGGCCTCGCTGGGGCGCGCCAAGAACGGGCGGCGCGTGGCTAGGGGTCCGATGGAAGTTTTCCAAGCCATGTTGTTCAGGAGAGGAAAAAACACAGACACACTTAATCCTCGATTCCCAAGAAAATATGGGAAGATATGAGAAGTGGGGGGGAAAACAGAGATCCAGAAAATATGGGAAAACATGGGGGATCCTTTTATTTGTGTGTCTTTATTTGTGTGTCCTGGGGCCCCTTCATAGGGGTCCGATGGAAGCTTTCCAAGCCATGCTGTTGTCCATTGGGTGGCGGCGCCCTTCCTCAGACATCAGGTTTGGGAGCCTGGCGGCCAGGCGTGGGGCCTCCTGGGTGCCGGCGCTGCCCCGCCCTCCTGCCTCGTCGATGCGCTCGAAGCTTGTCCAGAAACTTCTGCACAACGTAGGCCAATCTTGCGCGAAGGCGGCGTACACAGGATTCGTCAAACGCA
>CAUYUJ010016441.1:233485-250985 GCA_963575745.1 Prorocentrum cordatum | reverse complement strand
GTCGAGCTTGCGCCTGCGCCGCCCTCCGTTCGGAGGGCCGCTTGGCAGGCGGGCCGCTCGGCAGGCTCAAGCAGCTGGCACACCCCAGCACAGCTTCCGAATCCTCTCAGCGCAGGGTTGGCGGAGATGCCGCGCGTCCGCATGGTCGCTGCTCGAGTCCTGCGCTGTCTAAGGCAGGCCCGCGCGCCCCGCCACCCCTACCGAGGCCCCCTGTCCAAGAGCCTCCTGTTGAAGCACTGGGCACAGAGCCCGCCCGAGGGGGGGGAGGGGCGGAAGGTATTGGGGGCATCGGACGCCCATCGGCGACTTCCGCCCATTGATGAGCACCTCGTCTCACGGCATGGAATTTACGACCCCCCCTGCGAATTTGCCCCGAGGCCGTGATTTCCCACTGGTCCCATGCTGCGTGGGCCAGAGGCGCGTACTGTGTTTGCACGGCGTGCGGTCGCTATTCGTCTTTTGCTAAGCTTGCGAACCCCGCCTCAGAGTGTGAAGCGGTCCAATTTGGAGACCACTTTCTGGTCAAGGCCCAGTACACCTCTCTGATGAGACTGAGGAGATGTCGTCCTCCCACGTGGCGACAGTGGCTTCGGTCACTGCTCAGTCGTCGACGAGGGCGACAGTGCGGCATAGTGTCGCCCATTCCTTTGCCTCCTCTTGGTTTTGGGGGCGGCGGCGGGTTTCTTTCACACATCTGCGATCCCGGCTCTCAAGCCCTGCTTGCAGATGCTTGTGCTGCCAGCTGCTCCTAGCCAAAGAGCCGCCCCCCCTCCTCGGAGGCGGAGGAGGCGGCGGCGGCGTCGCCGCCCAGCGCCGCGTCGTCGAGGCCGTGCTCGCCGGCAAGCTGCGCGGCGGCCGCGCGGCCAGGGAGGGGCCGGGCGCGGGCTTCTGCCTTTTTCTTAACGGGCGAAGAACGGTATAACATATTTTTTTTCGCCGTCGGGGGCGCCTGTCCCTGGGCGGCTGGAAAGTTTATACCCCTGCGGTGCCACCGTAAGGGTATAAACTTTCCAGCCGCCCTGGGACAGGCGCCCCCGACAGCGAAAAAGTTTATTTTATGCCGTTCTTCGCCTGTTAATTTTCATTCGGAAGCAGCGCCAGAGCAACGTTCGGGGCGGGCATCGGCTCAGGGGTGCATCGGCTTCCAGACGTTTATCGGTGGTTCCCTGCGGTTCTTCTCTAGCCTCGGGGTGCGCTCGAGCAGTGGCGCCTCGCCGAGGAGCGTCCCGGGAGCGCCTGGATCGTCCCGAGCCGCCGCCGGACAGCCGAGCTACAGTCGGGGCGCTGAAGAAGGAACCCTTTTCGTTGGGGAGGGGCTCCGTGTTCCTTGATTATTTCACAGCTTGCCTCAGGTTTTCCCAAGGTTTTCCCATGGGGAATCGAAGTTGAATTTATGGGAAAAAGGGGCCTCGTTTCTTATTTAGGGTTCCTTAGGTCAACGCCCCGACTGTATGACCCGAAAGCCAGGGTGCAACGTGAAGGCGGGTTCGGCTCCAGGGAGGACGCATCGACCACGGATCGCCCACGTGGCCGCAGGCAGGGTGACCCGAGGAGCCCACCCCGCCCAGGAGCGTGCGGCTTCGGGGTCGCTGGTGTACCGTCCTCGCGACACGTGAAAGCGAAACTATTAACTTTTCTTCCGAGCGGCTCGCTTTCGACTTCGCTTCCTTAACTATTCACTTTTTCGGGGGAGCTTCGCTTGCGGGCCCGAAGCTCGCCGTCTTCTGAGTTTCGCTTTCACGTGTCGCGAGGGCAGTACTGGCGATGCACTGCCGATTCCAAGGCATTCTTCCCCCCCGAGGCCCGTCCCCCCCGTTTCTCGTTCCCCTCCCCTTCGCCTGGGCCACAGGCAGCGCCTCCGTCGCGCAGCCCTCGCACGCGTGTCGTGGCCCTGTGAGGAGCCTCCCGGAGGCTACAGGGGCAGCGGCCGCATGCGGCACCGTGCCTCTCTCCCCGTCCCGCCCTGCCTCGCTCGTCCCGCGCACCCTGCGCGGCCCCGCAGGGAGCCCCGCCAGAGGCCACAGTGGCAGCGGCCGCATGCTGGTGTGCGCACCCCCCGCACCGCCGCACGCCTCTGACACCCTCCGCGGTCCCATCAGCAGTTCCACTGAAGGCCTCAGTGGTGGCGGCCGCACGAGGTACCCCCCGTCAGTTTCGCACACCCCTCGCACGCTTCGTGGCCCCATACGGGGGCTTTGCCGAAGGGTGGCAAAGTTGGCACGCATGCCCTCGCCTATTTTGGCACACCCTTCACTCGCTTCGGGACCCCGTAGGGAGCTTCACCGAAGGTCTGGTGGCAAAGTTCGCTTGCGTGCCCGCGCCCATGTCTGCACCCCTCACGCGTTTCGTGGCTCCACATGGGGGTTCCATCGAAGGCCCCGCTGGCAAAGTTCGCACCCCTGCCCGCGCTCAAACTTCGCACGTTTCGTGACCCCGTAGGGAGCCTCACACCCCTCACACGTTTCGATGTCCAAAATGGGAGCTTCACCGAAGGCCCCGGTGGCAAAGTTCGCTTGCGTGCCCGCGCCCAGTTCAGCACACCCTCACACGTTCCGTGGCACCATATAGGGGGGTTCCACTGAAGGCCCTGGTGGCAAAGTTCGCACGCGTGCCCGCGCCCCGTGCAGCACACCCGAGCACATGTATCGTGGCACCACATGAGAGCTCCACCGAAGGCCCCGGCGGCAGAGTCTGCATGCGTGCCCGCGCCGATTTCATCACACCCCTCACACGTGTCGTGGCCCCAAAGTGGCAGCGCCCGCCTGCGCGTCCACGCCCATGTCGGCACACCCATCACACGCTCCGTAGCACCATAGGGATCCCGCGCCTGCATGGCCCGAATTGCATTCATTTTACGGCGCGCTGCCTGTAAGAAGATGGTCGTATCTTACGCCACTCGGTGTTTGTTCGCCCCTCTTCTCCGTATCACCCAGCTTGCGGTACTCGCAGCTGCTCCTGGTTGGGTCCCTCGCCAGGCAGTATGATTCCAGCAAGCATCAAGTGAACCTGATTTGTTGTAGGCATTGTGTCTTCATATGCTTTGGCAAACTCGGTTCCAGGTTGTTCAATGAGCGTGGGGGGGGTCGCGTGGGGGTGTAGGAGTAGGTTGTTTTTCGCCGTCTGCGGGGGGTGGATGGACCGCTGGAGAATGTGGGTTTGGTGAGCGTGGGGGGGTGGCCAGAACGGGCCGCCTGACGGGATGGCACGGGGGGGGGCTTAATTATTGCTTACTTAGCAGCCTGGAGCATGTAGAAATGCTTCCACAAAGACCCGTTTCCGAAGCAGTGCATGCACTGAGGGATTCTTGCTTCCTTTTCCATGCTGCCTCCTCGTTGCCGCCTCGTTGCCGCCTAGTGCGCTGAGTGGGTCCGGCGAGGTTTCCCCGCGTTGCCGCCTCGTTGCCGCCTCGTGCGTCGAGCGAGCGCGGGGCGCGGGCGTGTGGCTCTCACATGGTATCATCCGATGCGAGTCCGTGCAGCGCGCGCTTGTCAGATCCAGCGCGTGCACACCGCGCGGTGTTACCTGACCGCGATGGCGGGAGGGTGTCGATATTGAGGGGGGCGACAAAGGGGGCACGTCAGGGAAAGGCCAGCTCTGCGTCCTCCTTCTTGCCTCCCTCCTCCTCCTCCTCCTCCTCCTCCTCCTCCTCCTCCTCCTCCTCCTTCTCCTCCTCCTCCTTTGTCCCTTATCCAGAAAGGCCAGCCAGCGCACGAGACGCCCACGCGCGATGCACCCGGAGAGAGCAGGGCGGCGAGGAGGTCCACGAGGCACCCACGGGCGCCCTCGTAGGCGAACCCCCCAGCCAGGTGCACGGGGCGCCCGCGAGGGGCGCCCGCGGGCGCGCAGGCCCGAAGCCCAAGCAAGCGCACGGGGCGCCCAGGGGCGCACACCGGGTGGAAACCTGGGGAACTTACTAAGTCACTTCACAGCCACACGAGAGCCCCTCAGTGCAGGGATGGTCCGGGGAAGAGCCGCGCTCCTGTGCTTCATCCTCGATATCAGTTTCCCCCCTTCACGGCTCCACCCCAGCGGCTCCCACCACTCTTTGCCTTTTAGGGCCCTGGGTTCCAGGAAATGCAGGCTACGGCTGTGCTGAGCGTGGTACTGCCATCTGACGGGAGGGGGGTCTCAGCCGTCACCGCCTTTGTTGCAGCTGCAGGTCTAGCCAGATGCCCAGCAGTAAAATGACCAATGTAATCCGATGAACTCTATTTGTTGCAGCACCCAGTCTACTGCGCTCGTTGTCATGGTCCCTGTTATATCTGTCATCGGATCGATGGTCCCAGTTGGGTGACGCTGGCAGTTCAGAGATGACACGACAGACAGGGGCAAGAAAAAATTGCACAAGAATACCGAGGCGTGTTATCTCGAAGCTACGCGGCATATTGGCGTGAAGCTCGGATGCGTCTGGTCAGACCTTCTAGTCGAGACGCCATGAGATGCCCAACGTCGGCCGTCCCCACTCTCTTGCTGTTCCCCTCTCTTTGGGGCTATTTTGGCCAGGGAGTCTCGAAGTAGGACAGGGCGCTGTGATATCCATTGTGGAGCGTTCCGTGGAGGCGAACTCCGCCACTTCCCTTCGAACAGACAGACTTCCAGAATACATCTGCACAGCTCTTGTGATCTCCTTCGCTTCCTTCCCCTGAAGGTCGACCGGCCCAAATGCACACAGTGGGCCGTTCTGGTCAGAATTCGGGCACGTGCTGCAAATGCCACCACGTCTGCTCACGTTTCAGCTCTACATCTGGCGACCCTCTGAGCCCTGCTCCTCCATGCCGGCAGCCGAGAGGGGGCGCGAGGACAGAAGGCGCATCGCCAGGGGGCACCGAGACGGCGCCCGCGCCGCCGGCGCCGCCCGCAGCTGCACAGGCGCCCGCCAGGCTGCCGGAGCAGGCGCAGAGCAGGGACTCCCTTGCCTCCCTCTGCTGAGAGGACGACGACGACGACGACGACGACGACGACGACGACGACGACGACGACGACGACGACGACGACCTCCCACCTCCGAGACTGGCCGCCCCCAGCAGATGAGGAATGAGAAGCGGCATAATGAGACCTAAATCGGCCCTCTCCCTCTACAGGGGGAACATTCAAAATAGCACAAAAATAGTCTGGGGACCATTTTCTGGCTATTTTTGGGCATCTTTTGAGCATTTCTGTGGTATGTTTTTTATTTGTCGTCCCAAATCCCCCTGTGGGGGGACAGGCCCGACTTAAAAATAAGACGGAAGCCTCCGCGCGGAGTGCTCGGAGCGGCGGTGGGCCCTCCCGGGGGGCGCCTCCGGCGCCGCCCCCGTCGCGCTCCGCGTGCCCGGGGAGGGGGGCCCGAGCGCCGATCCAAGCAGCCTGCGCGGACCTCCGATCCAAGAAGTGCACGTTCGCGCAGTCTCGCCTTCGACCTGCGAAGAAGCCGATCCAAGAGAAGCCGAAAGGGTCTGCGAAGGAGGCCTCGCGGCCGACCTCCGGCCTGCGCAGCAGCCGATCCAAGAAGCCTGCGGGAGGGGGGCCCAGCGCCGATCCAAGAAGCCCATGCCTGTTCGTGCAGTCCCTTGTTCCTCTCGTGTGGCGCACGGGCCGCTCGCAAGCCCGCCGCGAGTGGGCCACCGGCCGATCGTTCGGCCCGGCCGTCGGTCGGGTTCGGTTCGTGGCGCCCCTGGCGGCCCAGGGCTTCCCAGCCCTTGGCTCTCTTCAGATCAGCCGTAGATCAGGAGGGGGAAAAACACACAGACACAATTAATCGTCGACTCCCAGGAAAATATGGGAAAATATGGGAAGTGGGGGGGAAGACAAAAACCAAGAAAATATGGGAAAATATGGGGATTAGTTTTATTTGTGTGTATTTATTTGTGTGTCCTAGGGCCCCTTCAGTAGAACCCTGAACTGATTGCGGTCAGGAACTTTGGCTCAGCGTGTCGTGCCGCCGGTTCTGGCCCACCGCGCTTCGACGCGACTCGCTGCTCACTGCCTGGCCCCCGAGCGGCAACGTCTCGGGCCTTTCCCAGTCTTCCGCCCCGCGGAGCGGAGCGACACGCTATCCGCTTGAAAGATACAGCGTGTCACCAGGGCCGCCGCCGCGACACACCAAGCAAAAGTTCCTGGCCGTAGCCGCTCCCACTCAACATCCTTGCCGGATCTCCTCGCGCCTCGGTCATATGTCTGCTCTCCGCCTTCATCTGGGACTGGCAGCGCGCTGAAGGCGAGGTCCGATGAGGTTCGGGGCTTCATTCTCGCCATCGTCTGATGTCGTCGAGCGTGGCCTCTGAGAAACACATACGCTCCTTGCCACAAATGCCTCCACGCGATGGGTGGCCTTACCTATGCTGGCTGGGTTTCCAGATCCATTGCCTCGTCGTCGCCGAGCTGGTTACGTAGGTAACAGAGACGCGCTCTGTCCGGACCCGCAGTTCCCGTTTTGACTTTCGCGCATGTTGGTTTGAACGACCGGCGTGGAGAGCACAGCTGAATCTGTGACGGGTGCCATGGGGGACGGGGGGGACGAAGCCGGGGAGGGACGCCAGGATGGAGGGAGGATGGAACGAGGGAGCGAGGCAAGAGTGAAGGACAGGGGAGAGCAGCCGGGAGGAGGCGGGAGAGGGACACCGAGGAACCCTAGACATGCATTAAGGCGCGTGGACCAGCGACGGGCCGCGCTGCCGTACAGCCTCGGCGCGCCCCTTCGCCGAATCGGGCGGCAACGGCCTCCAGTCTCGAGGGGGGGCCCTCCCCCCTCCGAGGCCTCTCTGCGCCCGCGCGCCAGGCGCTCGCACCCCCGACCCCTGCGAGCGCGCACCCGAGGCAAGGCCTCTCCGCCTCCGCGTCCAGCTCGAGCCCCCCTCGGGCGGCGCGCCCCCCCCGGCGCCCCGCCCAGCCGCCGGCGCGGCGGATGCGCGCCCCAGCGGCGTGCGGGCGGCCCGGGCGCGCCCAAAGGGCGGCGGGCGGGAAGTCCCGGGCTGGGCCGCGGTACGGTTAAGTCGGGCCTGTCCCCCTATAGTCTGGGGGCTATTCTTTTGAGTATTTTTTTACCTTTTTGGGGCATTTTGGGAGTATTTTTTTAATTTGTCGTCGAAAATCCCCCTGTCGGGGGACAAGCCCGACCTCATGATACGGTCCAGGGGTGGGTCCTCCACGGGCCCCGGTCTTGTCAGAGAACGGCTCGCCGGGATGAAGGTCTCGTCCCCGGGGAAGGCCCCGGGGTGCCGGACCCGTTTTTTCCTCAGGACCCGTGCCCCCCATGCTACAAGTCCAGGGCTGGGCCGCAATACGGTCCGGATTGCTGTTTTCACCACCCACCACACCACCCCAACCCAACCCGAAGGCCCCAATGTGCCCTCCGCTCCCAGGGGGGGGGGGCGTCGGGGAGCATTGAAGAAGCACAGGTGCAATCCGCACTCCCCCCCCACCCGAAATCTGGGTCTTCTGGTTGGGTTGGGGTGGCCTGGTGGGAAGTCATGGAGGAGGAGGAGGAGGAGGAGGAGGAGGAGGAGGAGGAGGAGGAGGAGGAGGGAGGAGGAGGAGGAGGAGGAGGGAGGAGAGGGAGGAGGAGAACGAGGAGGAGGAGAACGAGGAGGAGGATACGAGGAGAGGAGGAGGAGGAGGAGGAGGAGGAGGAGAACGAGGAGAAGTAGGAGGAGGAGGAGGAGGAGGAGGAGGAGGAGGAGGAGGAGGAGGAGGAGGAGGAGGGGCCCCGGCGTGTCGCGCCGCGCCCTCTGCGCCTCGGCGCGACGCGCCATCCACGCCCCGGTGCCCGAGCGTCGACGCCCCGAGCCTGCGCCCGGCCTCCCGCCCCGCGGAGCGGAGCGGCCCTCTCTGCCCTCTGTGGAGGGCGATCGGTGGAGAGGAAGCGTGTTGCCGTCGAACTCTCAGCTACGAACAAGGAGTTCGATGAGTGGCTGCAGTACAGGGATCACCTCACGAATGAGGGGTTGCAGGACATCACCCTTCATTTGTATCTGACGCTGACGAGACGCACCACCCGCGAGCAGTATACGAGCATACGTGACGAGTATGCCAAGTAATTTCCAGATGCCTAAAAAATGTAGGAAGCAGGCTTCCACTCCCTATTCATCGCACCGTGATGCAGTCGGGGCCCTGAAGGAGGAGCGCTTTTCGTTGGGGAGGGGCTCGGTGTTCCTTGATTGTTTTACGGTTTGCCTCGTGTTTCCGTTAGGTTTTTGTATGGGAAATCGAAGTTCAATTTATGGAAAAAAGTGGCCTCGTTCCGTCTTTAGGGTTCCTTAGGTCAACGCCCCGACTGTAGAACGCCAGCCTAACTGTGATCGTTGCTTGGTGGTTGTCTGTCGTTCTGGTCTGGGCATATCGTCCCCTTGAGGGGCAGCGGATCGGGCGGGCTGCGCGCTGGAAGGGGAAACACAAGTGTAAGAAACACGTTTTAGACATGTAAGAAGCATGCTTGAGACATGTTTAGAACATGTTTCCGACAGGTTAAACATTTTAAATTCAACGATAGGACTGTTAGGGTGTCCATTGTCGTGGCATCCACAACGCGTGTCGCTGGGGCCGCCGCGGCGACACGCTAAGCAAAAGTTCCCGACTGTGCGATCTGAGCTGTCTTCCCTGTGGCGTGTGTGTTCCTTCATCTGTTTCGCCGATAACTCAGAGGAGGAAGAGGTGCCGGTACCACTATTCCATCGATTTTGTTTGGGGGGCCTTCTGGGAGGCCCTCGTGGCCGTGGCTGAATTCGCCTCGAAGTTCTGCTCGGAATGCACTGCGGGAGAGGTCCAGGGAGCAGCTGTATCGGTACTTCTGCTTTCCCAGTGATGGCGTTTTGATCAGGCACTCTCCGGGACCTCTCTCCCCTCTCTCTTGGCGACTGCTAGTGCGGTCTTATTGCGATCCCGCCCATGATATCTAGTAGGGCAGCGGTTTCACCATAAGCCCCTCGTTTGATGGGGGTACCTTCATATTCAGAGCCGCGAATAGAAAATCGACCGCGCGATCCAGTTGGGTTCCAGAGGCGCTTTCCACATCTGCACATGAGAACTGCAGCGTAACCTCGTATTTGCGCGACCACCAATCCAGTTCCGCTGCCGCGCGAATCCGCCACCTCGCTGAGGGGTGCGCCTGAACGCGCCACCCACAATTGAGATGCTGCTTTATCTTGATGCTACGTGGACGGCAGAAGAAGACGCATGGATTTAGTTGAAAGCGTGAGGGGGTCAACGCGCGGAGATGCACGACGAAACTAGGGGAAAAGCAAGGACCCCGCACACCCACACACACACTTTTCTCTTCCGTTCGCTGAAGAGACCAACCCGCGGACAATGCGAAGGGACGCCTTTGAAGAGATTTGCCTTCCTCGAGAAGTGGCATGGCAGAGCGATGCTGCCCGGATGCGCGCAGTGGCGACTTGAGGTCGAACATCCAGCCGGTGCAGGACAGCGTGAAGCGGCCAGCGCACACACACACACACACACACAAACGCACACTTTTTGTCGCAACCGCAGGCGAGGGCGCCAGCGGCGAGTCAGGTCCGAGCGGGCCGCGCAAGAGCCGAATTGCCTAACGCCGACGGGCCGGCGACCTCAGCAGCGCCTCGGCGGGCGGGCCGGCGTGAGGGGGGGGCGCAAGCTGCAGCTGCCATGGACCAGGCCCAGGGGCGCGCACATGCAAGATTAGCCAACCAGGGTTGGGGCGCAGCCAAAATGGCGCGAGGGTCGTACCAGACACAAGCGCACATGCGTCCAGGCACGTTTTTGGCGTCGCGGCCCCGCGCCCGGCGACCAGGCGGCCAGAGCCGAAGAAGAGAACGCGCGCGCGCGACTAGCGGCCGAGCCCCCAAGCCGCCGCTCAGATCACACGTTCACACACACACGCACGCACGCGCGCACACGCACGCACGCGCGCACGCACGCACCCGCACCCGCACCCGCACCCGCACCCGCACCCGCACCCGCACCCGCACCCGCACCCGCACCCGCACCCGCACCCGCACCCGCACCCGCACCGCACCCGCACCCGCACGCGCACGCGCACGCGCACGCGCACGCGCACGCGCACGCACGCACGCACGCACGCACGCACGCACGCGCACACGCACACACGCACGCACGCACACGCACACACGCACGCACACGCACGCACACACACACACGCACACGCACACGCACACGCACACGCACACGCACACGCACACGCACACGCACACGCACACGCACACGCACACGCACACGCACACGCACACGCACACGCACACGCACACGCACACGCACACGCACACGCACACGCACACGCACACGCACACGCACACGCACACGCACACGCACACGCACACGCACACGCACACGCACACGCACACGCACACGCACACGCACACACACACACACACACACGCACCCACACACACACACACACACACATTCACTCACTCACCCACTCACTCACTCAATACACACACACACACACGTCTTGAAGCCCTTATAGGGGCCGTCTAGCGCCATCTGGAGACTCTCTCGGGCCGTCTCTCGTGAACATCCTTGGGGGCATCTCTGGGGCCTGGGCCCCTCGGGCTGCCCTGGAGCCATCTTGGAGGCCCCGGGGGGCCGCCTCGTGGCCGCTGCGGGGGGGGCAGCGTCGGCCACCGAGCGAACGGCCAGGTATACCTCCGAGGCCCCGGGCCTGCCGTGTGCCGCGCCGCGGGCCGCCCGGCCGTCCGCGGGGCTCTCTCGCGGGCTGCCTTGCGAGCGCCACGGGGGCGCCTATGGCGGGCAGGGGAGCCCAGGGCTGCCCGCGGGCCCCGCGCGCCGCGGCGGCGCCGAGGCGGCGAGCGGCCGATCGCCCGCGCGCGCGGCGCCTTGCGCGGCGCGGGGTGCGCAGCGCAGAGCCGCCGCTCCCTGCGGGGCCTCGCGCCTAACCCGCGGCGCCGACGGGGGGCCCGCGGACGCGCCCGTCGGCGCCCGTGCCGTCTGCGCTCCCTGCGCGCCGCGGAGGGGCTCGGCGTCCAGGGCGCTGCCGCTCCGCCGGGCCGCCGCCTCCGGCGCTCCTTGTCTTCAGGATGCCGCGGGCTGCCCTCCTGGAGGGGGCCGCCCCTTGGTGGCGGCGCCGCCTCTTCCCCAGAGCTCCACGAAGAGGGTGGGCGAGTGCGAGGTCGACCTTCCGCACCGTGCCGCGCCTGCCACCTCGGAGCCGGAACGCGAGCGATGTGGCGCCGGGTGCGCTTCATCCGTATGAGGCGCCCTTCTTCCTCCGGGCCCTTCTGCGTGCGTCTGGCACGAGGGTTAAGAAGAACCCGTGCAAGACTCGTCAAACATAAATTGGCGGTCATTGTTTACGGTGCTGGGTCCAGACGGAGGTGTGTCCGAAATCCAGCAAGCCCATCACAGCATTGAAGAACGCGCTTTCTCGCAAGCGTCCAAACTACCGAGCGCCACGACGTTGAACGGCGTGTCAGCGTATTTGTGACGAGGCTTGTAGCTTTTGGAGCGGCACCCTCATGAGCTCTGTGCTTGTGGGGCCCTGGTCGGGGGTTACGAGGCGGGGGTCACTGCAAACGGGGGTCAGCCAGAGCGCCTGATCTTGCAGGATCCAGCAGCGCCAGGGGCGCACTGACCCAGGACAGCGCGCAGGATCCTGCAGGATCCTGCAAGGCCCGAGTGATCCCAGTTCGCACCGACCCGGGTCAGTAAACCCCCGACTTGGGCCTTGCGCTGCTCTTGGCCCACGCTCTTGTGACCATGCTCTGGCTGCACCTGCGGCAGCGAGAGCGCGCCGGCCCCGAGCCCGCTCCGCGCTCCTTGGCGGCCGCGCCCGCCGCGTGCCCCGCGAGCGCGAGGGGCCCCGAGAGGCGCAGCGCTCCGCGGCAGCGGCGCCGCCCCTGGGCGCCCTTGGTTCCTCCCTGGCCTCGGCATCGCTCGGACGTGTGCATATCTCCTTCGGCGAAGACAGTCGAAGCGCATCCTTGATCATTTGGCGAGAAAGACCACGCACGAGACCGAACAAAAACACAGGGAATGGACGTCCGAGCGATGGCGAGTGGCCCCTCTGCGCACCTGCGGCAGCGAGCGCGGCGACGCCGAGCTGGTCCGCGCTCCGGGTGGCCGGCGCCCGCGCCGCTCCTCGCGGAGCGCGAGGGGGCCGTGCACGCGCGAGGGGGCCTTGAGCGGCGCGGCGCTCGGCGGCGGCGGCGGCGCCGGCCTCTGGCCGAGCGCGCCGCGGCCGGCGCGCCGAGAGGCCTCTCGGCCGCGCCCCTGGCGCTGCTCGGCGACGCCTCCGCCGTCCATCGCCGTCCGGGTGGTGTGCCAGAGTCGACTGGACGTAAGAGTGACCTTTCGCCGGAGTGACCTCTGGTGCGGGCACAGATGGGTCCCCAGACGGCTGAAGACGAAGCAGGAGCAGCGGCTTGAGCGCCCAGGTTTGGTCCCCCCGCGGCCCCCAAAAAGCCGCGCACCAAAGGTCACTCTTACCCAGGGTCACTCTTGCGTGTAGCCGACAGAGGAGGGCGAGTTGAGACAACGGGACCTGGCCTTCGTCGGAAACTGGAGCGTGTGCACATTACCAGTGGCGCGCTGCTGTCCCACCCCCAGGACTCTCCTTGAGGGTCGGGGGCGACGTCGGGGTGCTACGGTGTGTACCTTTTTGTCCCCGTTCCCCCAGAAAACGACGAAAAATGCATACACCAGGGTCCCCTACACAGCCGTGGCAAAAGTTTTGTTCAATTTGCTATGAAGAAGATCTCTCCCATCCCTCTCAATATTCCTAACATGACATGATGCTGGGATCATTCGGCGGAGTAGTTTCCGATCCTGGAGACGTTAATAATTCTGTTACCCCAAAACGGGATCGGAAACTACTCCGCGCCAAACCATATAAATTATCGAGCGGGATGCGATTGCGCGCGGAGTAATTTTAATTAGTAAAGCTACTCCGAACTACTCCGCACGAGCGCGTCATTCCAGAAGGCAACTGGAAAGAAACTTTCCCCACGGCGATGTGTACACCAGGATCCGCTTTCCTGTGCGAGTTTCAGTGCGGGGCCGGGAGAAGCGTCGGTGTGTGTATAGAGTTCGGCTCCTTGCTTCGGGGGACGCCCCCCCGTCGTCGCCACGGCCGGACGCAGCTCGGACAAGTGGTGCGTTTGGACCCCGGGAGGGGTCTGGGGATGCCAGCTTGGGTGTCGACTGCTCGGGGGCGGTCGGTGGGGAGGGAAGAGAGGTGCTAGGGGACCAAATGCGAACCCTACCCCTACTCCCCACGATTTTTGAGAGGGAGGGTGGGGTTCACTTCGCTCGGGAGCGCCCGACCGAAGTGAACCCCACCCCCCCACTCAGAAACCAAGGAGGGTAGGGGTAGGGTTCGCATGTAGCCCCCTAGGTGCACTTTTCGGGCCCTAATGGGCTTCTTTTCTGCAGCCTTGGCCCCCCCCCCCCCCTCAAGCGACGCCCAACAAGCGCACATCCACGGAGTCGCCTCGGGCGCTCATGTTACAGAGGCGCAAGGCGGGGAGCGTGCTCTGGAGGCCGTCCAGCACAGCGCTGGACGTCTCCGCGACGCTTGACGTGTCCTTGCGCGCGACGCAAGGACATCAAGCGCGCCTGGAGCCCAGGCGGGCTTGAGCCTTGGAACCGCTCGGACGTGTGCACTGATTTTCTGCGAAGACCCTCGAAGAACCTCTTGGGCCATCTCGCGGAAAAAGTTAGAGGCGCGACATCGAAACATGTGCGGGGAATGGACGCCCGAGCGATGGCGAGGAGCCAGAGTGGCTACGGGCATGGCCTGGGGATCTGCCAGCCCCCCCCCCAAGGGATCCCCGCCGCCACCCCGCAGGACCCTCCCACCAGAGCCCGGCGACCGAGCCACCCCCTGCAGGGGACGGAGCAAAGAGACGGAACTCGCGGAGGGCGGCCACCCGAAGCGGGCGGCTCCCGGCCACTTCGGCCTCGACCACCCCAAGCAGGTTCTCGGGCAAGAGCCTATAGGGGTCCACCTGCGAACCCGACCTTCTCCATGCCTCGACAAGCGCACCCTTCCCACAGGGCAGACACGCTGTGCACACGACGATACCGAGGCTGCGCCCCCGATCGCTCTCTGCTGTGACCGCCCCTCGACGGCCCGCACGGCGGGGAGGGCGAGGGGGAGAGGCGGCAGCGACCAAGCGAGCGAGGGAGCGAGAGGGAGAGGCAGCGGGAAGGGGAGAGAGGAGGGGAGCGATGCTCCGCGGACGATTTGTGTGTGTGTGCACCGTACCGCACCGGCGCCTCCCAGGGGTACGCCGAGATAAGGCCTCTCGGGCCCCAGGCCGACAAAAGCTGCGGGCCCTACCGCATGGCAGCGGTGCGACAAAGTCCAACATCGCGAGAAGTCACGGCCGGAGCCCTGAGCCCCAATCTTTCCTCAGGGGAGGGAAAGAACCACACAGACGCAAGTCATCGTCGACTCCCGGGAAAAGATGGGGAAAGTATGGGAAGTGGGGGGAAGACAGAAGCCCATAACATATGGAATAATATAGGGGGTCCCGTCATTTGTGTGTAGGTATGTGTGTGTATGTATTGGTGTGTATTTGTTTGTGTGTTCTTTGCGTGTCTTTATTTGTGTGTATGTATTCGTGTGTATTTGTTTGTGTGTTCTTTGCGTGTCTTTATCTGTGTGTTTGTGGGCCCCTTCCTTTTTCTGCTGCCGCCGTCGCGTCGGACTCGGCCTGTGGTATGGCCCCCGGGGCCCGCACGCTGGGCTTGAAGCGCCCGGCGCGAAGCGAGCGCAGCACCCAGATGTCGGGGTCTTGGCATCGCTCGGACGAAGGAGGAGGAGGAGGAGGAGGAGGAGGAGGAAGAATAGGAGGAGGAGGAGGAGGAGGAAGAATAGGAGGAGGAGGAGGAAGAAGAATAGGAGGAGGACGTGAAGAGGAAACGCGCGATCGCCGCGAGAAGAGGAAACGCGCTCCCGCGAGAGATGAAGATCATGCTCTCCGGGCACGGGGCCGAGGAGGACACCGCCAGGCGTCCGAGGAGGGGGAGCCTCTCTCAGGCCGTCCGCCCGCACTCGCCCCCTCCCCCCCCCCCTTCCTTCGGCACAGGGGGGCGTCTGGGGAGGGCGGGAGGAGGGCGGAATGGCAAGTGGTGCTGCCGCCTCAGCTTGGTATCGCTCGGACGTGTGCATTTTTTTTCGGCGGGGACCATTCAGGAGCATCCTGGAGCATCCTGCGAAAAAAAAACACGCCCGAGACCGAAACAAAAAGCACAGGGAATGGGCGTCCGAGCGATGGCCGGGGGTCCGAGCACGGCACGGCGCACGGGCGCCGTTCTCGCACGATGGAGGGACTCCCCTCCATCGTGCGCCACGCACTCGCGAGCCCGCCCTGCTGAGCGTCGACACCCACCCGCCGGCGAAGCGACGCCGCGACGGGCGTCGAGCATCGGAGAGAACGGGCCTGCCCAGGAGGCGCGCGGCACGACTCGGCTCTGCCTGGGAGCGACGGCGAGGCTGCCTCGAGGCCTCTCGGGGAGCGGGGGCCCGCGAATTCAGCGACGGCGCGGCGGGCCGGCCGGCGCCGGCGCCGCGCGCCCTCGCCGAGCAGGTGGCGCGGCCCGCGGGCCCGCCAGCCGGGGTGGGGCGCCTGAGAGGGGCTGCTGCCGGCGCCCGCGGCGCAGATGGAGGAGGTCGGCGAGCGGCGCGGGAGTGGCGGCGCCGGCGCCCTCCCGGGGGGGGGGGCAGAGGTCAGGGCAGGAGCAGAGGTCAGAGCCCCGAATCATCAGGGGTAACTCGGGTCAGGGGTAACTCGGGTTCGTTGTTCGGGATTCCGAACCCGAGTTACCCCGGACCCGAGTTACCCCGGATAACTCGGGCGCCCAAAGAGGCCGGGAGGCGTGGCTCTGCAGCCGTGCCACGCCGCCCCGGCTCCGCCTCTCGCCCTCCCTTTCTCTGGGCGGCTTCGCGAGTGGGGGCAGGGAGTGTCCGCTCTCCCTTTCTCGGGCTCCCTGGATGGCGACTTCCGCCCTGCCTTGCCGTCGTTGTGTCCGCCATGCCTGTGCGGGAATAGCCGTTATATATTTCCTTGAGGCAGAAGTTGCCGCTCTCTTGTTTCACACGATTGGCATGCATTTCCGACAAGTCGGAAAGTCAACCAAAGTACGGCGGATCCAGAGTCAGGGCAGAGCAGGAGAAGATATTGGGATCCGGTCGCTGCATTCTTCTCACAGTGGGCGTTTTCGCCCAGCATCGGCCCCAGGACCACCACAGATCGCTCCGGCTGGAGAGATGTTACATCAAGATGGGATCTAAGGCTCTGGTCCGGATCCCGAGGCTCCCCAGGGAGGAGCAGACGTCAGGACATGAATGAACTAGGGGAACAGAAAGTGGCATAAACATAAAAACTCGGATCGTCAAGTTCGGTCTCGCCAGAACTCGGGTCTCGCCAGAATTCGGGTCCGCTTTCTTCGGAGGCAAGAGATCAGGGTGTGAAACATGTCCAGGGAATCGTCTAGTTCGGTCTCGCCAGAGCTCGGGTCGTCGACGCTTCTTGTCGGGCCCGTCCTGGAGTTGGACGGTCCAGTTCCTGTGGGCGTTCGCAGCGGGAGCTCGCGCCACATTTCAGGCTCGGCCTCTCAGGAGGGAACAAAACACACAGACACAATGAATCGTCAATTCCCCAGAAAAGATAGGGAAATATGGGAAGTGTGGGGGGGAGACAAAAACCCAGAAAATATTGGAAAATATGGGGAATCCGGTTATTTGTGTGTATTTATTTGTGTGTCCCAAGGCCCCTTCAGTCTCGTCATTTGCCTGACGGCCCTGTCAGGCCAGCTCGAGTCCTCCAAACTCGAGTCTTACGTGTACCCGAAGAACACCACCACCGTTGCTCTCCCTGGAGGGTCCTCGTCGCCACGGCTGGATCCCCCTCGAGGTGCTGGCCAGAACGCACCCCAGGAGAGGTCCAGGGAGTAGTGTTGTCTGTACTTCTTATCGCTAGCAGCGTTCCGTTGGAGGGTTTGCACTTGAAATAAAACGCGAGGAGGAGGAGGAGGAGGAGGAGGAGGAGGAGGAGGAGGAGGAGGAGGAGGAGGAGGAGAGGAGGAGGAGGAGAGGAGGAGGAGGAGGAGGAGGAGGAGGAGGAGGAGGAGTGAGGGGAGGGGGAGCCCGAGGACGCCCAGTCCAGCAGCCGCTTCGCTGGAGCTCTCACAATTTACTTGGAGCCGCGTCCTCGCCCCAATACTGGCCACAGTTTGGCCCGGACTGGAGGAGGAGGAGGAGGAGGAGGAGGAGGAGGAGGAGGAGGAGGAGGAGTGAGGGGAGGGGGAGTCCCAATACTGGCCACATTTTTGGCCCGGACTGCCGCGACCGCCTGGCAACACAAATGCAGTAGGGCGCGCACGGCCGTGCTGTGCTCTCACCCGCGCCCCGGCCGCACTGTGTGTCTTTCTCCGGGCCTCCCGGCCGTGCTTCTCCCACATGCTCCTCGACCCGCCTCCAACCTCTTGCTGCTACTGGGGTGCTTTGCTGGGGTCATTGCCCCCCCTAAGAGAGCATATCTTCCCCCTCGTGCCCTGCCCG
>CAUYUJ010016441.1:220985-230985 GCA_963575745.1 Prorocentrum cordatum | reverse complement strand
ATGAGGAAAACGAAACATGGAGGAAGACATGGAGGAAGGAAACCGAATCCATTCTTACAACGGCGATGCTGGAAAAGGCAAGAAGAAGTTATCGCTAAATTGTTTGTTTGACCTTCCTGCCATTCCGCCTGCACACCAAACTGCAAAGACCAAGGTGCATGGCGCGACGCGCTAATGCAGTCTTGTAGCGCTGCGCGCTGGGAGGGGGAAGGCAGAGGGGGGGTCTCGAGAGCGGGATCCATTGACTCTCTACGTACTGGGACCTCGCTTTTTGAATCATGCTTCCGATGTAAGGAGATTCGGACTCCTTTGGCCTCAATCGGGTGGTGGGGCCTTGTGATGATCCAGCTGCCTGCGTCAACCCCTGCCGCTGTGCCAGTGCAGCTGCGCAGCAGGAAGGAGGTTGAGTTTACGACCTTGTCCTGTTCAGTAAGATGTTTGAAGGGCGCGGGTCTTGAGCACCCCTCCTCCTTCCCTCCCTCTTCAGGGCCACCTGGGGGCTTCATGGCGGCGTCTCCAGGGCCCCTTTGGGGGCCCCTGGATCTCCCTATGGGGGCCTCTTGAGAGCCTGCTGGCAGACCTTTCATCGCCCGTTGGGGATCTCGGGGCCGTCTTGACCGCGATTGTGTTCAGAAGAGGAAAAAACACACAGTCACAAGTCATCGTCGATTCCCAGCAAAATATTGGAAAACATGGGAAGTGGGGGGGTAGACAAACACCCAGAAAATATGGGAAATCTGGGGAATCCTTTTATTTGTGTGTATTTTATTTGTGTGCCCTGGGGCCCCTTCAGTTGTTCTGCAGAGCTGTCCCGAAAAAGGCTCGGCAAGAGCCACCTCGTAGCTGCTGCGACGCCCTCGGACCTCGGAGCCGCGGGCCGGTCCTGGGGCGGGCCCGCGGCGATGCCTTGGGCAGTCTCAGGAGGGGAGAAAAAAAAAACACACAGACACAATTAATCCTCGATTCCCCCAGAAATATGGGAAACTATGGGAAGTGGGGGGGACGACAAAAACCCAGAACATATGGGAACATATGGGGAATCTGTTTATTGGTGTGTATTTATTTGTGTGTCCCAGGGCCCCTTCACAGTCTCGGGCTGGGAACGTCGTGAGGCTTTCCGAGGCCTTCCCGGGGCGATCCTCATCCCAGACGCCCCGGACGCGAGAATACACGTGGTTCATTTCTAATGATTCGAAGGTTCTTTGATTTTTTGGGGGGCCAAGGTCCTCTCAGTTCTAAGTGTTCTATCCTGGGCCTCCTTCCTGGCCACTAGGGGGCCAGGAACAACTAGAAACGAGCACAGTTAGAAACGAGCACGATTAGAAGGGAACGACGTGTACGTTCAATCCACGCCACCTCCTCGGGCATCGGCGGATGCCTCTTTGGGCGGCTCCTGGAGGTCCCCTGGCCTGGGGCGTCCGAGAAAGGTCCTCTGGAGCCTTCGGGGGTCGTTCCTCGCTGGACCGTCCTAGGGCGTCTTGAGGCCTGTGGGGGGCGGCCTCTGGCCTGGAGCCGCAGAGGGGCCAACCAAAAGGGCGCGGGGGAGCGGGCTCACGCTGCCCTGCCCCGGACCAGCGCAGCGGATACGCACCTGCACGCATGCACACCCGCAGCAACCCTCGCAAATCGTGTGCAATCACGCGGCGCCGACGTGGCACGTGTGCTAAACAGCCGAGCATCGCTGCTCCTCGTCGCCCCTGTTGGACCGAGCCTAGCTCCTGTCCGTCGCACCTGGGCCGAGCACCGCTGCCTCTGTCCTGAACCGAGCACCGCTGCTTATCCGGGGGCGGCAAAGAGGGGGGTGATGACTAGGGAGGGTGGATATCATGGCGTGGGCCATGATATTTCCCCAGATTTCATGGCGCCTCTTCTTATCTCATTGCGTCCCTGGCCCCCCCGCTGGGCCGCGCACGTGCCGGCGGTCATGATTTGCACCCCCCCCTCTTGGACACCCCCCTCTTGGCCGCTCCCGACTTGTGTGCCGTGCCCTCGCTGCTCGCGCCGCCCCGGGCAGGCACAGCGCCACTCGCGCGCGCGGCCCGCCGCCCCGGATCTCCCCTCCGCCTCGACGTGCCCCCGCCGGCAGGCCGCGCGGCCCGAGGCGTCCGCCGTCGGCCGCGGCCGACTCCACGCTGAGATCGGGGGTCCGCTGGGGGGGCGGGGCAAGGCATGGGAGGCACAGTTCCACTGCTCCAAAGCTGGGCGAGGGCTGCTAAAGGCGTGGCTGCTAAAACGGCCCTCCCGGAAGGAAAAAACAGCTTCCCGGCATGAGGCGCGGCACGCGAAGCAGTCGACGGGCTTCTTCCCGGAAGGACGAAGACAACTTCCCGGAGGTCGATTTTAGCAGCCACGGATTTAGCAGCCCTTGCCCGGCTTCCGAACTACTTCTCCAGGGAGGGTGTAGGGGACTGTTTTCGGACGCGGGTTTCGGGGGGGAAGGGGGCGCCGGCAGAAGCAGTGCGGACACGTGCCAGACGCCAGAAAAGCTTTGCGACTCGAAGGCGCGGCGGCGGATCATTTCGCAAGCTTCAGGCGTACAAAACAAGCATTGGGGCCGACATGCCTGCGTGTTTTACCTTTCGGCGCGGCGTCAGGTACGTTCGCTCGCTTGGGGTCTTCCCGGCTGTTGCCAGAGGTGGCCCTGGCCCGGCCCAAGGGGGCCACGGCTTTCGCATGAAGGTGCAGGCGGCTTCCAGAGCACCCCTCGCGAGGCCCAGAGGGCCCCAGAGGCCCCAGCAGATTGTGGGACAAACTGGGGGAACCTTGGGCCAGGACTACTTCTGGCCGCACCCGGTTGGGGCACAGAGCGCCGCCTGCCAGACCACCGCAGCTTGATACCGAGCTGCCGACACGGAACCAGAGACAGACAGGGCAAGAAGCAGACAAAGAGAAACATTAAGAATAACCACAATACTACGATTCATAACATATATAAATAAACATTCACAAATAACAGTGAACACAATACAATTCATGATAATCATGACGATGACAATGATGAAAACAGTAGTAAGACCATTACTACGGATGGTACTACTAAGAATAACCAGAAGACGGGGACGAAATCAACAATAATAATGATCACTTTAAGCATAAGAACAATACTAATAACAAGAAGAACAAGCGCGCACGCACGACAGCTGGGGCACAGCGCCGAGTTTCTGTTTTCTGAGAAGGCTTGGGACATGTTTCAGAAGGCCAGAGGCTTTCTGAGACTTCTGAGAAGGCCCGCCCCCTCAGCATTCCCCCTGGGCTAGCCGCCGAGAGAAGGACAGCATGCGGAGCACTGTTTTCTATTTTCGGGGGAGTTGCTTGTGACCGCCTATGGTGGGGCATGGCGACCAGTTTTCGAGCTGAGCGCCTGTGCAATGCCATCGTCTTCGGCGCCCAACCTGTGATGCCAGGTCCAGGGGCATTTATCAGGAGGTGGAAAAACACAGACACAATTAATCGTCGATCCCCAAGAAAATATGGGAAAATATATGGGAATTGGGCGGGAAGACAAGAACCCAGAAAATATAAGAAAATATGGGGGATCCTTTTATTTGTGTGTATTTATTGGTGTGTCCCAGGGCCCCTTCAGTTTAGAGTCAGCTCCCGTGCTCAGCCTGGAGCCCGAGAGGGCGAAGCGAGCTGTCCGGTCGTCGGCGCGGGGTTCGGCCTTCCCGAGGAGACCCGCGGGTGCCCCGAGGCGGTCCACGGTGGCAGGCCGCCGCTGGCTCCCGCCGCGGCTCCCGCGCAGCCGGAGGCGGAGGAGGCTCCGGGGGGGGGTGCACGTGCCCCCCCCCCCCCCCCCCACAGTGCGGAGAAACCTCGGGCGAGGGCGAGAGCACGCGTGAAGCTTGTCCACCAGGCGCGATGCTAAAGTGGTTCTGCCTGGGCACCGGTGCGACCAGCGAGCACGACCACGGGGGCAGACGAGTCAGCGACGGAGCCATGCACGAACGCGCTCGAGCAGGCAAGTCATCATGCACGAGACAAGCCAGCGAGCCAGCGAGCCAGCGATTAAGCAGGTAATCGTAGATGCAGTCACAGGAGAACCAATAGGAGCACAGAGCCCCGAATGACTTGCCTCGGGCCAATTCTCGAAGACAGAGGGGTGTCGAATCGGCAGTGCCATTTGTACGTATTGGAGTAGCACCCCGCAATTGCGGATAAGAGTGAGGGGGCGGGCGCGGGCGACGCGGGCGTCGAGCCGGCGGACCTCGTGGCCCTCACCTTCCCTGTTGATGGCGCTTTTCTCCTCCTCCTCCTCCTACTCCTCCTCCTCCTCCTCCTCCTCCTCCTCCTCCTCCTCCTCCTCCTCTCCTCCTCTCCTCCTCCTCCTCTTCCTCGTCCGCGTCCTCGTCCTCATCGTCGTCGTCGTCGTCCGCCTCCTCCTCCTCCTCCTCTCCTCCACCTCCTCCTCCTCTTCCTCCTTTTCCTCCTTTTCCTCCTCCTCCTTTTCCTTCCGTTTGGAACGGATGCACAAGAAACCCGCCACAGGCGCCGAAGTTTTGGCTTGTTCAGTAAACGTAGTGTTTGTCGCGGGTGGGTCGCGGGCTCTCCACCTCCACTTGGAAGGAATTCAAAAACAGCCCGCCGCAGGCGCCGAAAATTTTGATCCGTAAGGGCTTCGCCCCCTGCCCCGCACCCGAATTTCAGAAATGTGGCAAATCCCATGTGTTTTTGGACCCTGACCCCGCGGATCTGCGTGAGGGGTGGCACCGAATTTCAGAAATGTGGCAAATCCCTTGTGTTTTTGACCCTGACCCCGCGGATCTGCGTGAGGGGTGGCACCGAATTTCAGAAATGTGGCAAATCCCCTGTGTTTTTGGACCCTGACCCCGCGGATCTGCGTGAGGGGTGGCACCGAATTTCAGAAATGTGGCAAATCCCTGTGTTTTTGACCCTGACCCCGCGGATCTGCGTGAGGGGTGGCACCGAATTTCAGAAATGTGGCAAATCCCATGTGTTTTTGGACCCTGACCCCGCGGATCTGCGTGAGGGGTGGCACCGAATTTCAGAAATGTGGCAAATCCCTTGTGTTTTTGGACCCTGACCCCGCGGATCTGCGTGAGGGGTGGCACCGAATTTCAGAAATGTGGCAAATCCCTTGTGTTTTTGGACCCTGACCCCGCGGATCTGCGTGAGGGGTGTCGATTTCGAGCCCCCCCAGCAATTCAGACAACGCGCCCAGGGGACGCTGGAAAATCCTGTTTGGGCCTCCCCCCCCTCGCGCGGTCAATCAACTAGTTACAGTAACCAGCAATAACTCAACTAGTTACAGTAACCAGCAAGAAGCAGAACTGTAACACTGGAAACTACAACCTACGACTGGCACAGGAAACTGCGAATCACGTGCCTACAGCCTGGTGGCCCCACAAGGGGGCCGGCGGATTTGTACACTGAACGCGATTTGGGTCGCACAGTGAACGTAGTTTGGGTCGCGGGTGGCTCGCGGGCTCTCCACCGTCACCTGGAAGGAATTCAAAAACAGCCCGCCGTAGGCGCCGAAAATTTTGATTTGTACACTGAACGCGGTTTGGGTCGCGGGTGGGTCGCAGGTTCTCCACCTGCAACGAATGCACAAGAAGCCCGCCGCAAGCGCCGAACATTTTGGGTGGGTCGCGGGGTGGGGTGGGCCGCGGCGGGTGGGTCGCGGGTGGGTCGCGGTGTGTCGCGGGTGGGTCGCGGGCGCGGTTTGGGTCGCGGGTGGGTCGCAGGCTCTCCACTTGGAACGAATGCAAAAGAAACCCGCCGCAGGCGCCGAAAATTTTGGGTGGGTCGCGGGTGAGTCGCGGTGGGTCTCGGGTGGGTCGCGGGTGGGTTGCGGGGGTCGCGGGGTGGGTCCGGTGGGTCGCAAGTGGGCCCCGTGGGTCGCGGGTGGGTCGTTCTCGGGTGGGTCGCGGGGTGGGTCTCGGGGTGGGTCGCGGGAGGGTCGCGGGTGGGTCGCGGGGTGGGTCGCGGGTGGGTCGCGGGGTGGGTCGCGGGTGGGTCGCGGGTGGGTCGCGGGGTGGGTCGCGGGTGGGTCGCGGGGCGGGTCGCGGGTGGGACGACGACAACAACAACCAACCAACAACCAACAACCAACAACCAACAACCACAACAACAACAGCAACAACAACAACAACATCAACAACAACAACAACAACACGAATCCGCATCGCGGAATTCCACTTGAGCCACGCACCCAGGGACAGTGAATGACCGTTCTGCTCAGCCCCCCTCATTTTGATATATATATATATATATATATATGTATAGAGAGAGAGGGAGAGAGAGAGAGAGAGAGAGAGAGAGAGCGAGAGACAGAGTCCACCGTGTTACCATTATGCTGCAATATCATGGCGAGACTGTTGCGTATGAAGTGCCCGAAATGGACCTCCAGACCGCCTGCGCCCGCGCCCACTGGGGCCTTCGGGGGGCCTCCCTGAAGTGCCACGGCGCGTGTGAGGAGCGTGATGAGTTCCAGGCGGGCACACCCTGCGCCAGCGCCCGCTGGGGCCCCGGATGGAGGGCCACGAGCACGTGTGAGAGGCGTGCCGATTTGGAGGCGGCTGCGCCACGCGCGCGCGCCAACTGGGGCCTTCGGTGGAGCTCCCCGAGGACCACGAAGCGCGCGAGGGGGTGTGCCAAGACAGACGTGCGCAGGGGGGATGCGGAGGGCAGAGGCAAGGGGGGGATGCGGAGGAAGGGAGAGGGGATTAGGAGGAGGAGGAGGAGGAGGAGGAGGAGGAGGAGGAGGAGGAGGTGGTGGGAGAGCGCGATGCAGCGGATTCAAGATGATGGCCCAACACCCCTGGTTGACAAGATGCTTGGCCTCCCAGAGCTAGGCGCCTTGAGGGGCCTCTCCGAGCGCTGGCGCCATCGGCGGTCTTCTTGGAGCCTCTTGGGGGCATCCTGGGGGTTCTGGAGACCATGGAACCGTCTCGGGCTGGTCTTGAGGCACCTTGCAGCCATGCTGAGGCGGCCGGCTCGGAAACCGTCGCAGGGAGGGGCGAATCTCGATCAGCGAGTCTACACATTGTTCATTTTTTATTCTTCGAAAGTTATGTGATTTTTTGGGGGGCCAAGATCCTTTCGTTTCTAATTGTTCTATCCTGGGCCTCTTCTTGGCCACTAGGGGGCCAGGAACAATTAGAAAGGAGCACAATTAGAAATGAGCACGATTAGAAATGAACGACGTGTACAGAAACCTTGCCAGACAGACCACAGGCTTTGAAAGCGTCGCAGCGTGCCCTGGGCTCGGTCGCGGACTACGGGTCGTGCTCAGATGCGCAGCGCGCTCGGGCGCTTTCCGTTCTGCGCTCCGCGTGTCCTGCCCGAGTGTCGCCTGCCCCCCAGAAGGGATGCGGCAGCACGGCTGCACACGAGGTGACAAGAGATGGAGGAGCAGGTCGACGGAGGTGGGGGCCAGGGGAGGCTTGGGAAGGCCCGGGATGCTCAGGGCTTAGAGGAGGAGGAGGAGGAGGAGGAGGAGGAGGAGGAGGAGGAGGAGGAGGAAAAGGAGGAGGAGGAGGAGGAGGAAAAGGAGGAGGAGGAGGAAAAGGAGGAGGAGGAGGAGGAGGAGGAGGAGGAGGAGGGGCAGGAGCGTGGCGGAGAGGGAGGGCAAAGCAGAAGTCCGACGCGGGGAGGGGGGGGAAGGAGCGGGCGGCACCTGTCCACGGCCAGGGGCGGTGGACATCGGACTGGGTACTCCAGATTTCGTAATAAGAGGTAGGGGGTCTGGACCCTCCAAGACAAGCCATTTCAGACCTCCCCCCGTGGGAGAACCCTCCAAAACATCGTCCCCAGACCCCCCCAGGCCCTCCAAGATAGCCTGGAGAGACCCCCCCCGAAATGAGACCCCCCTCCCTTTATTACGAAATCTGGAGTAGTCGAAGGCCAGACTGTCAGATTGGATTGGGCCCCAAGGGCCAATCCGGCCCGGCCAAACCGGATGATTTGGGTGATTCGCCAGACTGGATTCGCGTTGGCTCTCTCGCCAGAGTGCCCCCGTTTGCCAGATTGGGCCTGCCAGATTGGCGCCAGATTGGCTTCGACTACCCAGTCAGAGTCTTCATTCTCTTCTGCCATCCCTGGGCTGACCGTGCCTTGCGGCTTTCCCCTGCGAGCGTGCGCCTGCGCCACCCGTCTCAACGGGCCCCGTGGTTGAAGGCGGCGCGCAGCACGGAGCCGCAAAAGTCATGGCCTAAAGTCGAGTCCGCGGACCTGCGGTGGGCACGACATGACGGACCATGGCCTCGGAATCCAATGCCCTGCAAGCCCCAGGCAACGATTTCGGTCCCATCGGCCCGCTGAGCCAGTCTCAGGTCCAGCCCTCCCGAATTTGGGAACACGCGAAGGTCTGGGATGGGATACCCTGGTCGATACCCCCTCCAGTCGGAGCATGTTCCCAGAGATTGGACCGTGCGAAAATTGCCACATCGCGAACAGATCACCAACAGAGCCCCAGACCACCTTTCTGCGGCGTTTTTCAAGCCGGATCGATCTGTGATGGTCCCGAGGCCCGAAGCCTACGGCCAGGAATGTTGGCTCAGCGTGCCGTTCCGCCGGCTCTGGCCCACCACGCTCTGACGCGATATTCTAACTAGGTCCCTCCTCCTCCTCCTCCTCCTCCTCCTCCTCCTCCTCCTCCTCCTCCTCCCCCTCCTGCAACTTCCCCAGCATTTCGAAGCCTCCCGCCCCAGGAGGCGGAGCGACACGCCATCCGCTCCCAAGGCATGGCGTGTCGCCAGGGCCGCCGCCGCGACACGCTTGGCAGAAGCTCCCGTCCGCGGTAAAACACGCCGCGTGTGAAAAAGCGGCGTCTGCCCGGATCTCTGGGTCGCTTGCACCCGTATCGTTTCGTTTTCGATCTAAACGCCAACGCGTTTTCAACATCGTTGTGGTCGGTCCTTGGCCGGCGGGCTCCCAGACCCCGAGAGGCGCAGGCCGCCAGGAAGGGCGCCAGGGTGACGTTCAACGCCTCCCACACGGACTACGACGTCGTCCTGGCCGCCGCGGAAGCCAGGGGCTGGCGCGTGGTCAAGAACGAGGACAAGGCCGGCCAGTGCCATGTCCACTGGATCGACGACGGGGCCATCTCTGGTGTTGCCAGGAGTGTCCCTGGCCCAGGGTGTCTCCAGGATTCCCAAGGGGGCCCCCCAAGGCCTCCTATAGAGCACCCCCCACGGGGCCCAGGGGCCCCCCAGGGGCTCCAGAACGTGTAGCGAAAAGCTGGGTGCACCCTGGGCCAGGGACGCCTCCAGCAACCCCCGACGATCGGGGATTGGCTCAAGCGCATCGAGCCGTGGATGCGGGTGAACCACTTCCCGGGCATGAACAACGCGCTGGCTCGCAAGACGAGGCTGGCGCGCAACATGTCCAGGATGCAGAGGATCTTCCCGAAGGAGTACAACTTTCTTCCCCCCACGTGGGTTCTTCCAGACGACCTGGGCGAGCTGGAGAGACGAATCGGGGAAGACTCGAAGGTCATCTACATAGTGAAGCCCGACCATCTGTGCCAGGGCCGGGGTATTTTCCTTACAACAGATTTGGATCGTATCCGGCAGTGCACCAAGGAAATGAGAGAAAAGGACCAGGCGGCTGTTGTCCAACGTTACCTGATGAGGCCAATGCTTATTGATGGCCTGAAGTTCGATCTTCGACTGTACTTCCTGGTGTGCGGAAAGCCCAGCCAGGGCGGACTTGACTTGCGGTGCTTCCTGTTCAAGGACGGCCTGGTGAGACTCTGCACAACGCCTTACCAGCCACCGACGGAGGAGACCATGAAGCAGAAGTGCATGCACCTGACGAATTACGCCATCAACAAAAAAAGCAAAAACTTCCAGCAGAACGACGGCGAAGACGGAGGCAGCACGGGCAACAAGCGATCTTTGAGCTGGTTTCTCAACTATGTCGAAGAGGAGCACGGTCCGAAGGAACGCAGAAAGCTTTGGATCAAGATGATGGGTCTCTGTTCAAAGCTCCTCCTAACAGTCCAGCCAACCTTGGAGGCAGAGTACTCTGGCGTGTT
>CAUYUJ010016441.1:213485-215985 GCA_963575745.1 Prorocentrum cordatum | reverse complement strand
ATAACACCGAGTAGCATGGCACAGCGCAGCACTGCATAGCACGTCACAGGACTGCACTCGAGAGCCTTGCGCACAGTTGTAGCACTGCGTATCGCAACACAGCATGGCACTGCACATCCGCGCGCGGCAGAGCCTTCCATTCGCACCATCATCAGTATCTGCAGCATCAGCAGAGCATCAGCAGAGCACAGCATTGACCTTTGTGCGCGCGGAGCTGGCGCCCACGTCGTCGCGGTCACCGACCCGAGGACCAGCGCTGAGTGATCTCCACAGCGCCAGCAATGGGGGGGGGCGGGCTGTGGTTAGCGTTGTGGGGGAGAGCACCGATCTCGGCCAGATCTCCTCGCCGTTCCCCGCCCTCGCCCCTGCGAGCCGCTCCGACGTCGAGAAGTTAGGCCAGCGTGAACATCGGTTACAGGCAAGGCGAAGCAGCTCAATACAGAGCAGGCCACAGTAAAGCGAGGGTGCATCGTGTGAGCACTCGCTGCGCCTGTGTTTTGCCTACCCTCGGTTCGTTCTCAAGTCCGTCCTGTCTGCAGTCTCATCCAGCCTGTGGTCACCTTCTCTTGAGCCGAGAGGACCTGATCGTGGGGGTCGCGCTGATGTCATCGGGTATCTTGCAGCGAGTGGGCCTCACATGATTCAAAAATATGGTTTTCGGGAGTGATTTGTGTTGGGATATGTCCCAAACTAGTTTGTACCAAAAGGTCTTAAGGTTTTCTGTGGCAGCAAATCGACGCAATGTTGTGCCACGGAGGGCAAAGGCAATCCAATGCAACGCAAAGCAGTGCTCTGAAATCCAAAGCACAGCAGCTCAGAGCAAATCACACCAGAAGAAACCAAGCCGACGTAAGCGACAAAAGCAAACGCAGTGCAACGCAACGCAGGCAGCCCAGAGGAAAGTCGGGCAGAGCAAACCTCATGCGGCAACCTGCACCCTCAGTATGGTCTTTGCGGTACAGTCGGGTTCCATTAGTAGGTCGGCCCTGCGAAATCAAGGGTGCTCTTGTGTCCTGTGCATCGCGCGTCGTGTCCTCTGCGGCCTCGGCAGGGTACCCTTGTGTCCTGTGATTTTGGAGGCCATTGTGCCGTCGGAAGAGTCTTGTGTCCTGTCGCGCGTCCTGTGCGCAATAACCCGCCTGTAGTTCGTCTCAACGTTGTGCTTGGCTTCAGTCTTGTGGCCACCCTGCTTTAAGTCCGCATTCCATCATGTTTAATATCACAGGCCGCCCCCGAACGAGTGAGGCGCGCCGTGCTCGTGCCGAACGCTGCGCGCTGTGCAAGTCGACCTCTGCCTGCGCGCCCGAGGGGCCCTTCGCCAGGGCGACCCTCGGGGCGCGCGGCCTGCGGGGGGCGCGAGGCGCGCGGGCCACTGCGGTCGCCTCGCACGCGGCGATCGGCGAGCCGTTCGCCGGGGGGCCGCTCCTGCCCGGGGCCACTCCTGCGTGCAGCTGGTCGGTGCATTTTGCTGGGTGGGTCTCTCGAGCTCGTCGCCGCTTCGAGCGATGTGCGTTCGGGGCAGGGATGCGGCGAGGCGACAGGGGGGCGCGGGGCCACAGGCGCCGAACTGCACTGTGAGTGCCCCGCTGTCCTGGGGGGCTTTGCTGTGTGCTCGTGCTCGCCGGAGCATGTGGCACGCGTGCGGAGCTGCGCTGCCAATGCCACGCCCTCCCGCGGCTCTGCTGCGCTCCTGCTCCCTGGCATTGCTCGGATGTGTGCATTTTTACCTAACAGCGAAGACTGATAGACTGATAAGAGCATCATGACTCCACAGGGGGGTCCGGGCGGCATCCGGGGAGCTGGGTCCGAACTCGTTTTTCGCAAACAGTCACACACTTCGTGCTCTTCGACCTCCCAGAACTCCATTCCCGGGCCACTTTTTGGATGCCCAGAGCCAACTGTAGGCCACTTCGTGCTCTTCGAGTTCCCAGAACTCCATTCCCGGGCCACATTTTGGATGCCCGGAGCCAACTGTAGGCCACTTCGTGGTCTTCGAGTTCCCAGAACTCCATTCCTGGGCATGATTTTGAATGCCCGGAGCCAACTGTAGGCCACTTCGTGTTCTTCGAGTTCCCAGAACTCCATTCCTGGGCACATTTTGAATGCCCGAAACCAACTGTAGTCCACTTCGTGTTCTTCGAGTTCCCAGAACTCCATTCCCGGGCCACATTTTGAATGCTGAGGCAGGCTGATGACGAGGCTGAGGCAGGCTGAGGCTGACGCAGGCTGAAGCTGAGGCCGAGGCTGAAGGCAGACTGAGGCTGAGGCTGAAGCAGACTGAGGCTGATGCTGAGGCAGGCTGAGGCTGAGGCTGAGGCAGGCTGATGCTGAGGCAGGCTGAGGCTGAGGCTGATGCAGGCTGAGGCTGAGGCAGGCTGAGGCTGAGGCCAAGGCTGAAGGCAGACTGAGGCTGAGGCTGAAGCAGGCTGAGGCTGAGGCTGAGGCAGGCTGAGGCTGAGGCATCTGAGGCTGAGGCTGAGGCAAGCTGAGGCTGAGGCTG
>CAUYUJ010016441.1:205000-213385 GCA_963575745.1 Prorocentrum cordatum | reverse complement strand
GTAGTAGTAGTAGTAGTAGTAGTAGCAGTAGTAGTAGTAGTAGTAGTAGTAGTAGTATTAGTAGTAGTCGTGGTGGTGGTGGTGGTGGTGGTGGTGGTAGTTGTTGCAGTAGTAGTAGTAGTAGTAGTAGTAGTAGTAGTAGTAGCAGTAGCAGTAGTAGTAGTAAAAGAAGAAGAAGTAGGAGTAATAGTAGTAGTAGTAGTGGTAGTAGTAGTAGTAGTAGGAGTAGTAGTAGGAGTAGTAGTAGTAGTAGTAGTAGTAGTAGTAGTAGTAGTAGTAGTCCCCCCAAGGCTCTGGGGAGCCTGTGGGCGAGGGGGCTACTGCTGCCCTCAAACCGCGGGTGACAGTCACCCTTCCTTTTCTCGCGCCCTCACTGTTACGAACACTTTTCCTTGCCCTGAAGGGACGTCCTGGGATGGCAGCGGCCGCTGGCGGCGCTGCGGACGCAGGTGCAGGGGCTCGAGTGGCTGGGAGTAACGCCGATGCGGCTCGAGGCGAAGGCGGAGTGCTGGCAGCTGCAGGAGGCAGAGGAGGTGCTGGGGCCGCCCCGTGCGCCTCCGCGGCCGCTCCCGCGTCGGCTGGCGTGAACGCAGCCGGCATCCCCGTGGATGGCAACGCCGACGTCCACATGCGTGACAGCGATGGCCAGCCAGCACAGAGGCGGCGCCGCATGACGGGCGGACGCATCGCCCGTTGGTGCGCCAGCGCCCAGGCGGCCCGTGGCAAGAAGGCTCACTGCACGCGCTGCATGGGAGGTTTCGAGGCTGGCGAGTGGCGCGTGGCAGGCGTCGTGACACCACCCGCGGGGTCCCAGGCGCACGCGGGCAGGAAGTGGTTCCACATGGCCTGCGTTGATGGCCCACTACCACCAGCTACGGCGATGGTGGGCTTTACTCAGCTCTCTGAGGGCGACAGGGATCGCCTCACGGCAGCCCTGGAGGCCCGAGGGGGGCCCATCCTGCCCCTGCTGGAGACAGTCGAAGGCCAGGCCCCCACCCCTCCCACCCAGGGAGATGGCGCGGCAGGGGGCACTGGGGCAGCCCCGGGGCCCCCTGCCGCCGCCGCGCCAGGAGCGTGCGGCCCAGGCGCGCGGGGGGCTCCCCTGGGGGCGGCCGAGGCAGCGGTGCCGACCACGGCGGACATCCTACAACCGCCACTCGACGTTCCTGCGGAAGCAGGCGAGGATGGCGGACTCGAGACAGGCGTCTACGACGACTACCTGGACGACCAGGTGACGAGCGAGGACGCGTACCACGAGGTGGGCTTCGTCAACCTGGACTGGTGGGATGCCATCGGGCGGGGCCGCATCCTGCTCCATGGGGCGCCCACCACAGCCATGATCCCCGACAGCATGGCGGCAGCCGTCAGCCACGTGAAGGTGCGGTTGCGCTTGGCAATAGAGCAAGCCCGCCAGGGCAACGACGCTCAGTCGTCGAGCACATTGACGAGGCTGTGGAAGGTGTTCCTCTCGCTGGACGGACTGCTGTTCAGCGAAAATGCGACCCCGACCCCGACGACGCGACGGGGGCGCCTCCAGGAGCGCCTGCGGTGGATCCAGGACGGCCAGTGGGATGTCGCCTGGCTTTCCATGGGGGACCAGACGCGCACCGCGGTCACCACGAAGGGCCGCGAGGATCACGTCGCAGCCCGCGTACGCCGTGTCACCGAGCTCGCACGAGCGGGAGAGATGTCTCGGGCGGCGGCAGCAGCGTGGGCCCAGGGGGACATGGCGGACGCAGCGGCGGCGGTGAGGAAGTTCAGCACCGCCCAGCAGCCCGAGGCGCCTCGCCCAGGCGAGTGGCGCCCTCTCCCTGGCACTGGGGCCGCCCCGCGTGGGCCAGGGAGAGGGGCCGCAGGGGCGGGGGCCTACGTGGCGATGCCGCCAGCCGCAGCCCCCCACGAGCTCGACGGCGCAGCGGAACTCCACCGCCGCGTGGCCAACCACCTCAAACGTCAGTTTGGCCGTTCCCCCCGCCGTGGAGGGGCGGGGCCTGGAGGAGGACGCTACGAGCACTGGGCCCCGTCTCAAGCACGACGAGGATGGGGCAGAGGCGGTGGCCAACGCGCTGGCTCGACTGGCCATCGGGGACCTCCCCCCCGAGGCGCTAGCCGCCATGACGGCGGCGCGCCTCACAGGCATCCCAAGGCAACTCCTGGGGATGTGCGAGTCCTGGGCTGTGGAAATGTCACCCGCCGCATGGTGGGCCGCAGTGCCGCCAAAGTCCACCACAAGGACATGCGGACGGCGGTGGGAGACCAGCAGTTCGGCCTTGCCAAGGACGGATGTGGTGCACTCCACCGACGCCTATGCACGATGGCCAACTCGAGCCCAGGCAAGTGGGCGGTGGCGGTGGACCTCGGGGATGCGTTCAGCAACATCCCCCGCGACCTGGTGAAGGAGGCCGTGCGCAGCAAGGTGCCTGCGCTGGCCCCGTTGGCGGAAGCCTGGCCCCCCGCCCGAACACGCCGCGCGGCGGGGGGCGGGTCGGAACCCGCCCAGCTGGTCGACCAGATCCGTGGCCTCGACCAGGGCTGCCCGACGAGCCCAGGCTCCTACGCGGTCGGTACCGCGGATACCCTCAGCATCGGCCGCATGGCCGTGCGCGCGGTGGACATGGAAGGGGGCTGCTTAGCCTTCCTGGACGACACGTACTTCGTGGGCACCGCGGCCGCCGCGTTCCGTGGCTTGGATGCGTGGCGCGCTCGCATCGAAGCCCACGGGATGAAGCTCTAGATGTCCAAGACCCAGATATGGTCCCCCGACGCCCAAGCTGTCCTGCCGCCCGAGTTTGCAGAGTGCGCCCAGTACCGCGCCCAGAAGCTCAAGGCGGTGGGGTCCACCCTGGCCTACGCGAACCACGACGTGGACACCGACTGGAGGGGCGTCCCACTCACGGACTTCGCCGTCCCAGAGGACCTCGATGAGGGAGGGCACGGGCAGGCTGGCGGCGCCGAGGCCGCCCCGAGCGCCGCCGCGCTACCCCCCTGCGGCGAAGCGTTCCTCCAGAAGCAGGACCGCTACTTCAAGGAGCTGCTGACGCTACGCAGACATGGGCTCTCTGCCTTCGACGTATTCCAGTTAATGCGGATCTGGTCGAGGGGCGCCTGCGTCCACATCCAGCGGGCGCCCCCGCTCACGGCGGCGTGGAGCCGCAGGGTGGATGACGGAGTGGTCGCCTTCGTCAACGCCTTGCTCGGGGTCGCGGCGGCCCCCAGAGAGCAGATCTTCATGAAGGTCAGCGACGGAGGCCTGGGCTGTGGCAGCGCTGAGCAGCGCTGCCCAGCCGCCCTCCTGGCATCCTGGGAAGCTGGGATTCACGCGGCAGCCCAGGAGCTCCGAGAATCGACAGCCATCGGCCTCTTTCGGAGGTGGCCAGGCCTTGGCCGTGCCCTCTCAGCAGCAGACGAGGAGCAGGGGCGGCTGGCTGGCGGCCGTCGCCCTCAGAGCGACCGCTGGCAGGGCCTTCTGGAGGGGCGGAAGGGAAAGGACCAGAAGACGTACACCCAGCACGTGCGGGACCACGTCACCAAGACGTTCACGGCCGCGCTGCCAGTAACGGCAGCGGCGGCGGTGCACTGTGCCTCGGGCAGCTCAGCGGGCGCCTGGTTGGATAATTTCGAGGGGGTCTCGCCCCTCGCCGACCACGCGTTCTGCATTGCTGCCAGGAGGCGCATGCACCTGCCGCTGCTGCAGTCCGAGTGCATGTGCCTGAACCGACCAGCAGCGCCCACCCGCGCGATGGCGCAGCACGGCCCGACGCGCGGCCGCGCGGTGGACGTTTGGGGCGTTCATGCGGCCAACTGCCCCAGGGGAGGCGGCCCGACGCGACGCCGCAATGCCGTTCGAGACGCCGTGGCGCTCTGGCTGCGCGGGGTGGGCCATCATGCCCTGCTGGAGCAGGTCATCCCAGGGTGGTACACGGAGGAGCAAGGCGCGGCCGCATTGGACGTGGTCTACCATCGAGGCATCCATGGTCGAGTTTGCCTCGACATCAGCTTGGTGGACGAGGTGGCAGTGGCTCAGACGGGGCGGCCGCGCCAGGCAGCCCTGCAGTTTCGGGCCTGGTGCCCTTTGTCCTAGATGTCAACGGCCGCTGGGGCGCAGAGGCGGAGACGTGGCTGCGCCGTGCCGCAGGGGAATTGGCTGAGGCCGAACGGCCCGCGGCTCGTGCAGCCCTGCGATCGGCAGTAGCCAACGCCCTGCAGGGACAAATTGCGGAGCAGGTCGCCCTGGCGACGGAGGGCGCAGCGAGACTGGATGCAGGGGCCGCCCCGAGCGTCCAGTCTTGACTAGCTGTAGCCCCGCCCCATTTGCATGTGAGTACTGACCCTCCTCTCCCCTTCCCCTTTCCCGCAGCCCTGAGTGGTCATAAAAAATTGCCACATCTGCAGTGTGCAAGGTTTCGCTCAGTCTCCAGGTCGCGCACACAGCGCGCTTCTGTAGTGTCATGTTTGGTCTGCACGCCATGGTGTGTTGCCTCCTTGCTTTGCGCACGTTGTGGTCTCGGCATGCCACATCTTTGATGCTCGTTATCTCTGGCATGAGGTGGTCCCGCAGCCCATCTGGGATGAGCCTTCATGCAACCAACAGCACCTGTCCAAGGCCGCTGGCTAAAGAGGCGTCAAGAGGCGTTGAAGATCGGGGCCTCCCCGCGGGTCCTGGGGCCGTCGGCTGCCCGCCGCCCGCTTTGTCGCCCGCCCGCGACGTGGTTTCCTCGCCCCCCTCCCCCCTCTCCCGCCCGTCCAGGGCCCCGAACGGGGGTCAGGCCGTTTCCCGCCAACATAATGAACGGGTCCCACGCACCTGGAACCGCTGGCTTCAGCCCATCGTCTTCCTGTGTCACCTTTGTCCCGCCCTAGCAGTCGGCCGCCCCATTTGGGTTCGGTGTACAGCCCCCCCCCCTCCTCTCTCCCCCCCGTCAGCTGTTTGGCTCGTGAGTAACTGCCTCGCACATTCTCTCGAGCTGCACCTCCCGTGCCATCCACCCGACCAAGTGATGGCGCCCAAGTTCTCGAAGCCTGTGCCGACGCCGTGGCCCGCAAAGACGTGCGCCGCGGGGGAGGCACCAACCTCCAAAGCAAGACCGATGCAGCGCCCTGTCCAGCAGGTAAGCTTGTCGGAGAGCGAAGGCGAGGAGTACGACATGGTGTCCGAGGCAGCGACCTTTCGGACGGCACCGACGGTGCACGCGGGATCAGCTACCCCCGCTGAGGACGCCGATGGAGGCGGCGGTACGGGGGCCGCCCCGCCGCCTCCGATGGCGCCTCGGCGATGCCTGCATCGGCGGTGGTGCCAGTGACATCAGCCGCCCTGGCGGCGGCAGCCACGTATGCCGGCTTCACCACAGAGCAGCGGCGCGGGCTGGACGCGCTCACCCTCGCGCTCCACAACCTTCAGCTGAGGGAGCATGCTGTGGGCGGCCGCGGCGGCCGCGGGGCGCGCAGCGAGGCAGACGGCGAGCGCGCCGTGGACGATGGGACCGCCAGCGAGGCCCCGAGTGCTGCGACCACGGGAGCCCTCAGCGGCCGTGGGGGGCAAGCGCCACCGCCGACGCAGCAACAAAGCCGTCTACGGCCAGGCCCCCCAGTCGAGCGACGGCACGCCAGCCGCGCTCGAAGACGTAGAGATGATGACGGAGAAGAACTACGCTGAGGCGGGCTACGTCCACTGCATGGGCGCATATTGGGTACCGCCGCACCGCCTGGGCTGGTGTCGGAGCTGCACGGCGCTGGACGACTGGAAGATTATGGCGGTGGAGTACGTGGATGAGCTCAGCTGTGCGGAGATGCGTCGTTATGCGATGGCCAAGGAGGACAACGAGAAATACCCCGAACTGAGGAGGGGCAAAGGGGGCAGCTCAAGCTGTACATGTGCTCGAACTGCGTGGCGACGTCGGAGGGCATCTCCGAGCACGAGGCCGTGACGCGCGCTGCGCGCGCGAACAAGGGCCCAGGCTCCATCGACCATGCCGCCAAGCGGGTAGCGAAGTTCCGCGCGAGCTTTGGCTACATCAAGGAGGGCATGGACGTCCTGGTGGGGTTCGCGCTCTCTGAGGAGGGCTTGCTTGCCCTGCGGAGGTCAACGGAAGGAATGGGGGGGGGGGCATCGACCCCGAGAGTACAGGCGCCCCCCCCAGCCACGGAAGAAGTGGCGAGGGAGGTGGGTCGCCCCATGGCGAGGGAGGCGGGGGTGGTGCCAGGGCCGCCCCGTGCGCCACCCCCGCCCCTCGAGGATGAGCCTCCCAGTGGTGGGGAGAACGACCCCCAGCCCGACGTGGACGCGGAGGACCAGGGGCCCCAGCTGACCGAGGCCCAGACCGTGAAGGAGGTAACGGGCATCGAGCCCTTGCTGCGGCTTGGCCTATCCAAGAAGTCGCTGAAGCGCATGGCGCGAGCCTATGGCGTCCTCAAATTCGAGACCATGCGCACCCACATGCTGGGCGGCCTGGCGGCCATCCTGGAGAAGAAGGAGGACATGGTGAGGGGCACCGAGGCGCAGGACTGAGTCCAGAAGTGGCTCGGCGCGCTGGACGAGGAGGCGGAGGAGGATGCGGGAAGGCTGAAGAGGGGTGTCCTGGAAGCCTCGGGGATTGGAGACGCCCACCTGGGACACAAACGTGCCTGGAAGGAGGAGTGCCAGGGTGACACCGCGGCGCATGAGGCCCACCGCCGCATGAGCGACTACACGGACCAGTTTTACCGTGACAAGGGCTTCGCGTTCAACATGTACTACAAGTGCGCGGCCAACAAGACCTGGGATAATCCCAGGGGATGCTGTTCGGTGATCCGATCGGATCGCTGGACACAGCTGCTCTCATGCGCCCAGGAGGCGGCAGCGGGAGAGGCGGGCCAGCGCTGGTAGTGCCACGGCGGGGCGCGCTACTCGACCTCCTACGGAGTCTGCATCGAGCTCATAGAGGAGGAGGCGAAGCCGCCACGCGCGTACTACATGCACGCGGAGCATCCCGAGGAGGACATCCGCGACCTGAAGGCCCTGCTGCGCTACGACAAGCTCAAGAAGGATGGGATCACAGTGCTCAGCGCGGTGGATCTTCTGCAGCACCTGCCCAAGGTAGAGCCGATGGCGGTTGGCACCGTCTTCAAGCGCTATGCTCCACACCAGGCACAATGGGAGGGCCACTATGTGCTGATGGAGGGGATCACCTGGGAGAGCTTGCCCACGTTCGAATGGACCGACCTCTACGCGCAGGTCGCCTGGGGACTGAACGACCCCGAATGGGCGGGGTACAGCAAGAAGACGCGGAACAAAGCCGAGAGGGAGCGCCCGGAGATGGCGCACAGGGAATTGGCGCACTACGAGCGCCGCCACAACCTGAAAGTGGGCAGCTTCTCGGGCGGCGGGGGTGGCACAGGGGTCGCCCCGCGCGCCACCCCCGTTCGCAACGCCAGTGCCCCACCAGCGAGCGGGGCCCGCGGCAGCGAGGACCCGCCACCACCGCCAGCGGGAGTCCCGCCAGATGCCGCGGCCATCATGGGCCCCCCGCCGCCGCCGCCGACGGCGCCCCCGGATGTGCCGCCGCCGCCGACCCACCCGCCACCGCAGACGGACGTGCTCCCGCAGCAGGCCCCAAGCGCTGCAGCCCTGAACGTGGCCCTCGGTGAAGACCTCGAGCGCCAGATCTTTGGGCCCGCAGGGCAGGCGGGGGGCAGTGGCGACGTCGGCGGGGAGGCGCGGGCGCTGCCGTCGCAGGTCTTCGCCGCCATCGCGCAGGGAACATGCCAGCAGGCCTGAGGAATAACGCCCAGCAGGTTCCAGGGCCTTGACAGGCCGCGTGAGTACATGTCAAATTGTCTACTTGCTGCTTTCTGTAGTGCGGCGGGCCCATAGCGGCGCCCCCACTCGCGTGGCGTCACCTGTAGCCTGTGCCTAGGCTAGGCAAATGGCTACCTGTGCACTCTGCCACCTTGGCTCGCCAACTGGCTTGCCATCTCGGCCTCCTCACGTTCACTTGCGCTCGTTGGCCTCGCTGGCGGTGCTGGGGCAGCCCCGTGTACTGCAGCGTCGCCGTCGGGCGCTTGGCCATTTTGGCCTGCCATCCTGGCCTCATCTCGCGCTTTCTTGCGCTTGTAGGCTTGGGTGGCGGTACTGGGGTCGCCCCGTGTGCTGCTATGCTGCCGCCTGCGCCTTACTTTTTGCTGTAGGGACCAGTTGCCCTCGGCCAGGCGCCAGCTGCTGCGTGCACGTCAGACCTGCCCTTGGCTTGCCACCCAGGCCTAGCCTCGCGTCTGCCCGCGCTAGTCGTCCTGGGTGGCGGTGCTGGGGTCGCCCCGTGTGCTGCTGTGCCGTTGCTGGCGCTTCTCCCTGGGCTGTTGGCCCAACTGCCCACGGTGCGAGCGCCTGACGTTGCAAGCATGTCAGACCCT
>CAUYUJ010016441.1:0-202500 GCA_963575745.1 Prorocentrum cordatum | reverse complement strand
GACAAAGCCGAGGACGAGGAGGAAGTGGATCAGGACTGAGAAGTGAGCAGGACTCAGGATTGGGCTGGGGGAGGAGGGCGATATGGATGACGATGGGGATGATACGGATTATGCTGGTGATGGTGACGTCTGCCCCCTCGACCCGTGAGGCTCGACGATTTGGTTGTTGATTATTTTGTGTTGTTGCCTGCTGAAGTTTTTTCGTAGCTCTTGTTCTATTTGTTTCCCAGGTTTCCGGAGGCCTTCAGAGCCCTCTTGGCACCTCTCGTTGCGACTTCTGGCGGGGATCGCTAGAGGCGTCCTCCCTCTCCGCCCCCCCCCTCCTTCTCCACAACGACTTTGCCTCGTCCTGGAATCGCACACTGAAGGGTGAGTGCGGGGGGAGACCCACCCCAACCAGCACCGAATATATGAATCGGGTCTACTCCTGGGCTCTGGCCGAAATTTCTATCCAGCAGGGCGAGGCGGACGCGGCGGACCAGAGGCCTGGCGGTGCCTATTGTTTCGTCGCTTCGCGACTTGCCCACTGGAATGTCCGTGCCTTCCCCGGAACTGCAGGAGTATGTTTATTCTCTGTCTCCTGATCGTGTCCAGCGGTGCCGCTGCCCCTCTCGCGTACGTTATTTCTCCGCACATCGAATTCCAGCATCACTCCTATGTTTTTTCCCGCTCGGAGCGTCTTCGGCCCCTCGAGAAAATGGCTTCCCCGCCGCAGCGATGACCACATTTCAGGAGCGGCGCCCTGCTCTGCCGTGCAAGATCGCGCTCTTGCTTCAGCGTGGGCCATATTGGAGAGGCCTGACGGCCGGTGCCGCCGACCCTGATCGAAAGGGCTAGGAGTGGGAGGAGGAGGAGGAGGAGGAGGAGGAGGAGGAGGAGGAGGAGGAGGAGGAGGAGGGGGAGAAGGAGGGGGAGGAGGAGGAGGAGGAGGAGGGGGAGGAGGAGGAGGAGGAGGAGGAGGAGGAGGAGGAGGTCCGAATCCGATTCCTGCCTCGTCGTTGCCGCCTCCCCTCGGTTCCCCCCCGCCCCCCTCCTCCCCTGATCCTGCTGTTTCTCCTGCGCATTCGACGCCCTTGCTGCTTCTGCACTTCTGCTGCTCCTCTTCTCCTCCTGCTGCTCATCATCCTCTTGTTCTTCCTGCTCCTGCTCCTCCCCACCCGCCACCAATTCGCCTCCTCCCCCACTTCTCCTTCACTGTGCCCCGCTCCTCTGTTTTCGCATGAAACAATAGTATTTTGTTGGGTTCACTGGCCTCCAGGAAACTCCAGTCGGCGGATACAACGCAACGGGAAGGGATGGGTGGACGGGGATAGGAGGGGAAAGATGCCAGGTATGGCGCGCGTATCTGGCTTCTTCTTCTTCTTCCTCCTCCTCCTCCTCCTCCTCCTCCTTCCGCGGCCCCCGAGACTCGAGTGTACGGGTCGAATGCGAGGACCGATGATTCTGAGATTCTCGACGTTTCGTACTTGTGGAGGCTTCTAGGGACCTTCGGGGACCTCTGGAGGCCCCCTCTTCCTTACCCATTCCATCGGATGCTAAGGCGTTTACAGCACCGACTGCGAGAGTCCGATGCCGTCCCGAGCGTGTAGTGCTACTTGCTTATTGTCTCCCTGCGGGCACTTCTGGGGTTGTGCCTCCTCCGCCTCCGCCCTTTCCGCCTCCTCTTCCTCCTCCTCCTCCTCCTCCTCCTCCTCCATCCCGTTTCTTTTACCTCCTCCCTGTCGCGCCTCCAGACATGTCGTTGGGGTGGGCCAGTCGCCTCGCCCGAGGCTTCCTCGTCAGGGGTTACCCCGAAGCTTGAAGTTTGCAAGAGTTTCGAGGCTGGAAGGCGGGCCGTTTTCACGTTTGCGGCAGTTTCAAACGAGGAGGGGCGGGTCGTTTTCACACGGTTCGTTCGTCTTCTGCCTGCACGCTCGTCTCAACAGCTTGCAGCAGTTTCACGGATTGGAGGGCGGGTCGTTTTTAAAACGTGGCTGTCGCTCTAGCACCGCGCACAATCGTTTTACAATTGCGAAGGCCTGACGGCCGGTGCCGCCGACCCTGAAGAGGAACACGACGTCGGCGACGAAGTGGGCGGAGACGGAGGCCGTGGAAGATGAGGAGGCGGACGAGGCGAGGAGGAGGGGGAGGAGGAGGAGGAGGAGGAGGAGGAGGGAGGAGGAGGAGGAGGAGGAGGGGGAGGGAGGAGGTGGAGGAGGAGCGTGGAGGTGGAGGTTGGAGCAGGAGGGGGAGGAGGAGGGGGAGGAGGGGGGCAGGAGGAGGAGGAGGAGGAGGAGGGAGGAGGAGGAGGATGAGGAGGAGGAGGAGGAGGAGGAGGAGGAGGAGGGGGCGGAGGAGGAGGGGGAGGAGCGTGGAGGTGGAGGTTTGGAGCAAGGAGGGGCGGAGGAGGAGGGGGGGAGGAGGGGGGAGGAGGAGGAGAGGAGGAGGAGGAGGAGGAGGCGGAGGAGGAGGAGGAGGAGGACGGAGAGATGGAGGAGGAGGAGCGTGGAGGAGAGGAGGAGGAGGAGGAGGAGGAGGCGTGAGGAGGAGGAGGACAGGGGGGGGAGGAAAAAGGAGAAGTTGAGGAGGAGGAGGAGGAAAGAGGAGGAGGCGGAGGATGAGAAGGAGGAGGAGGAGGAGGGGAGGAGGAGGAGGAGCAGGAGGGTGGCCGAAAAGAGGGCGAAGAGAGGGCTCCGGCGACGCCCCCGAAAGCCTCGATCCTCGAGCCTGGGGTTCGGAGAAGTCCGCAGAGGAGCAGTGAGGAGGAGGAGGAGGAGGAGGAGGAGGAGGAGGAGGAAGGAGGGAGGAGAGGAGGAGGAGAAGAAGAAGGAGGAGGAGGAGGAAGGAAGGAGGAGGAGGGGAGGGTGGAGGTTGTTCTACATGTTCAGTCTTTCACTGGGAAGCCGCGCGGGGTTCGGAACCGCGCGGGCACCGCGCCGGACGCGTGGGGACTGAAAGCGTATTTGGGTGGCGCCCCCCCCTCCTCGGGACCCTCCTCGGGACCCCCCTCGGGACCCCCTTCGTGACCCCCCTTGGACCCCCCCGGACCCCCCCGGGACCCCCCCGGCCCCCCCCCCCCCCGCTGGGGAAGGGACAAAGGGAAGGGGCTTCCCTTTGACGTGGTTACGACATGGGTCGATTTCCCTCAAGCCCGCTAGAGCACTGCAACCACGACGACGACGACGACAACGACAAACGGCGCAGCCCCTCACACACGCATTTGCAGCAGTTTTAAACATGGAGGGCGGGGTCTTTTCAAAATGTGATTCTCGCTTGGAGGCCGCGCGCATTTTTCTTTACCGTTCGTGCCTCCTCCTCCTCGTCCTCCTCCTCCTCCTCCCTCCTCCTCCCTCCTCCTCCTCCTCCCCCTCCTCCTCCTCCTCCTCCTCCTCCCCCTCCTCCTCCTCCTCCTCCTCCTCCTCCTCCTCCTCCTCCTCCTCCTCCTCCTCCTCCTCATCTCTCGTTTACGTAGCTAGTTTGCCTCAGGCCCAGATCCCCTGACTCCTCCTCGTCGTCGCTGGCGCCCTGGGGCCTCCGCGGCCGCGCGCTGACGGCGCCCTGCCGCGCGGACCGCGGCCGCGCGGCGGCGATGCTGACCTCCCCCGGCGGCGGCACCGGCCCAGCGGCCGCGGCGGCGGGGCTGCCGGCCCGCCGAGGGCCCGTATCCGGCGCGACGCCGCCGCGCCTCACGGCGAGCCGCCGGCCGCGGCGCGAGCGCCGCCTGGGCCTGGGCGGGCCTGCCTGCCCACGCCGCGGCCGCCCGCGCCGCGGCCGCGGGCTGCGCGGCCGCCGCGGTGCGGCGCCCAGCGCGCGCCGCCAGGGCCCGGGGTAGCTGGCCGGCGAAGGGGGAGGGGCGCAGGGCCGGCGTGGACGAGCCGTTGCCGGTACTCTTCGAGGACGATTGGGTGCTGGTGGCCAACAAGCCCTCGGGGCTGCTGTCGCAGGCCTACGAGCGGGGCGAGGACAGCCTCTGCGCCCGCGCCCGCGTCCACCTGTCGCGCGGCGGCGGATCCAGCGAACCGCGGGCGCACCTGCTGCATCGCCTGGACAGGGACGTCTCAGGGGCGTGCGCCTTCGCCAAGACCTCGGCCGCAGCGAGCTTCCTGGGCGAGCAGTTCCGCGAGCGGGAGGTGCTGAAGGAGTACATCGGCATCGTGCGGCGATGGCGTCTGGGTGGCGTGCAGGAGCTGCGGCACACGATGCGTACGGACGAGGAGGGCGTCGCGCGAGAGGTCGACTCCGACGAGGACGAGGCTGACGCCAGGGTGGCCACCCTCGAGTGCCGCCCCCTGTGCGAGGGGCCGTCCGGGGTCGCCGCGGTGCTCGTCAGGCTGATGACGGGGCGGCGGCACCAGATCCGCTTCCAGCTGTCCGCGGTCGACAGCCCGCTGCTGGGCGACCCGCGGTACGGCCACCCCCGCAGCGACGGCAGCAGGAATCTAGGCCTCTCAAATGGGGTCCGAGTAGATGGGGTCGGAGGATCGCGCTGCTTTGCCGATGCATCGGCGGTGCGGCTCGATGCTGAGCCTGAATTTCTCCACGCCGACGTCGCCGATGCATCACCGATGCATCGCCGCGACGCGGTGCAATCCTCCAACCCCGTCTACTCGGACCCCGTCTGGGAGGCCTCGCTAAGGAAGTGGATCCGCAGGCCCGCGCTGCACGCCTGGCGCCTGCGCTTCGCGCACCCGGTCGAGCCGCACGCGCCATGCGAGACGACCGCGCCGCTGCCTGCGGACATGCGCGAGCTGCTGTCGGCGGTGCAGCTGCGGCCGGAGGAAGTGGCCGCGCGCGCGGCTGCCGAGAGTTTCGCGTGATGGCTGCACAGTGGCGCTGCCTGCGGCAGCCGTGCCTCCGGGGGAGAGCGGGCTCTTGCCGCATGTGTCCGGTGCCGTTGCGCGTGGATGTGTGTGTGTGTGTGTGTGTGTGCGTGTATGTGTGTGTGTGTTTGTGTGTTGAAAAAGATCTCCTCCTTCATGCGCCTCTCGAGGCGGCCTGGCCCAGCGACGAGGAGGTGCGGGAGCTGTGGAAGGTCACAACTGTGGAGAGCACCCGGGCAGAGAACGGGCTGCACCAGACGACGATCTTGATGTACGTGGAGCCCTTCACTAGCCAGCTGCGGCTCATCGGGGAGATGAAGGCGGGCATCGTCACACAGATCCCAGTCTCCACTGGGCCATGGCTCAGAAGAGGAAGAGTTACTGATAGCCTTCCCTCGTCTTCGCCTTCTGGGGCCTCCTGGGAGGCCCCCGCCGCCACCGCGGAATTCGGCTCGAAGTTCTGGTCTGCAAGGCCCCCTGGGACTGTGACAGGTCGGGAGAGCAGCGGTATCAGCAACTATGTTTCCCCACAATCTCCACTGGGTCAATTGCATCCAGCCCCATCAGCCCCCCCTCCCAGGTGAGGATCGGGCCAGGGACGTCTGCGCAGCGTGTCGCGCGCCGATGGTTCTGGCCCACCAGGCTTCGGCGCGACGTGCTTCCTCCTCCTCCTCCTCCTCCTCCTCCTCCTCCAATCCCTGGGCGTCAACGTCACCCCAAGCTTTCCCCAGCCTCCCGCCCCATGAGGTAGAGCGACACGCCATCCGCCTGCAGGGCACTCCCGTTGTTGCCAGGGCGCCGCCGTGAAGCGCTAGACATAAGTTCCTGACCGCAGGCCCCGCGAAACCCGCGGGGGGAGCGGCATGTGTCCCCACCTGCCGACGTACCCCTCCCCCTGTGGGAGAGAGGGGTAAGTCGGCCAGTGGGTCCAAGGCTATGCCGGTGGGGGGATGCTGCACTCGTGTGCGTCTGCGCGCGGTCAATGACAAGCTCAGGGAATGGGAGCTTGCTTCATCGGGTTGCGTTGTCGTGGAAATCCCAGAGCTCCGCTTTTTTTTCATGCGGGGTCCCCGTAAGTCTCGACTCCTGCCCCCGGAAAGCTGTCTCCTCCCGAGACTTTTTTTTTGACTACCAGGGGGCCTGGCGAGGGCCCCCCAGAGGCAGGAACGGTGAAGAACCACCGTCTTGATTTTTATCTAACACGCATTGGGTTTGGGATCAGCGACCATGCTGGTGCGGACGGGGTCCCTGGGGGTATGGACCTTTTCCCCAGGGCTGGCTCTTCATCTTGAGTCGTTTTTTGACGGCCCTGGGGCCTGGTGGGCCTCTAGATGCCGAGCACGGCGAAAAAATGCGCATGGCGTTTCTCGTGCTGTCGGGGGCTTGGATGGGGGGCATGGAGAGCGGTCGTGCGCCGAGAGGAGGAGGACACCCTGCAGCTGAGCGAGGACGCAGAGGCCCTGGAGCTGTGGCAGAGCCCCGCGCACCTCAGGGCCCGGCTGCGCCCAGACCTGATGGCCGCGGTTCTGGCCGAAATGAGGCCCAGAACTCGAAGACAGGGGCGGGTAGTCTCGGGTTCGGTGCGCCCCACCGCTTGCTGACCGGCGTCCGACTGTCTCAGACCACGTGGCTCCCGCTGATTTTAGGGTTAGAGGTTTGAGGAATTCGGGCGTTTTAGTTGTTCTCGGCGGTTTTCCAGCCTCGGGACGCGTTCCAGCAGCTGCGCCTCGCCGAGAGTGTCCTGGGGGTGCCTGGATCGTGCCGAACGGTCGCCGGAGTCTTGAGTCACGACCCGTCAGCCATACCGATACCGCTGCCCGCCCAGACGTCCAACGTCTGGAAAAAATCAAGATTGAGGTTTTCGCTGTTTCCTGCCTCTGGGGGCCATCGCTGGGCCCTGGGATCGCAAAATCAGCTCAGGATGAAAATCTGGTCCCGGCGAATGGGTCCAGATTTCCTGGGGTTCAGTCACGACGTTGGAGTGCCAGGAAGCTAGCGATACCGCCACCCTTTTCTCGTTTTAGCTTTTTCGGGCCTCTTGGGAGGCCCTCGTCGCCACGGCTGGGTACGCCTCGACGTCTTGGTCAGAAAGCGGCGGGGAGAGGTCCGGGGAGTGGCGGTATGTTTACCTTTTTTGGGGGTTGCTAGAGGTGCCCCTGGCCCAAGGTGCCCCCCAGCTTTTCGCTCAATTTTGGAGCCCCTTGGGTTCTCTTGGCCTCCTGAGAGGTGCTCTGGAGGCCGTGGGGCCCTGTGGGGGCCTTCTTGGAATTCTGGGGGCACCTTGGGCCAGGGGCACTTCTGGCAACATCCGATTCTTGTTCTCCCAGAGGCGGCACGAGGCCAGCTGGAGCGGGGCGACCGCCGTGCGCGCGGCGCTATCATCCGCCCACTTGGCCAGGGGTGCGGATCCCGAGCAAACGCTGGAGGCTCAGGGGGTTGGCAGCAAAGTCCTCGATCCTCGGTTCTCGATTCTCGGTTCTCGATCTTCGATCCTCGATCCTCGACCTTCTACCTTCGATCCAGAGCGCACGCTGGAGGTGGCGGCCGCATCGCCCCCTCGAGGAGCCAAAAGAGGCCCCGCTCGCGGACTCGCGGGTCGTCATCGGCAGACCATGGAGGAGGAACACGTTACTCCGACGGTCGTTACCCGCTCGAGGATCCCCTTCTGGCTTGCCTGGGCCTCTCCTCCTGCACCCTCCGACCTCCTCCTGCCTCCTCCTTCTCCTCCTCCTCCAGCTCCTCCTCCTGCCTGCTCCTCCTCCTGTCTCCTCCTCCCCATGCCTCTTCCTTCCTCCTCATCCTTCTTCTCCTTCCAGAAGCTGCACTGGTGGCGCATTCGCAAGAAAGAGACAATATATAGAGAGATCGAGGGAAAGAACAAGAGCGGGTGGCCTGTCCTCAAGCTGCTCTATGCACATCGGGAGCGAAGTTCCCCCATGCGTGGTTGCTGTAATTCGGATCAGAAGGCACATGTAAGCAAAACAACTCATTGCTGACCTCGGGGGTGCCTGAGATGGAACCTAGACCCGAGACTGACAACATCAAAGCCTGCGCCAACAGTCTGGACATACTGTATGGGTACTGCTTGGCAGCAGCAATCTTGAGAGCCCCTGAGCCGTTTGTGCCAACTAATTCAATACTGTGGGAATTGCACGAGCACTTAACTTTGACTAGGCAGGTCACGGATCATATCAGGGACACCTAAGGTATGAATGGTCAACAGCGTCGTCGGTTTCCGAGATGGGGCGCCACAACAATTTTGATCAAGACTTGCACGGGGCCTAAAGCCCAGTAGGGCCTCCACTTCTGGAAGCTTTCACATGGAGGGTCGGTGGGCATAGTCAGGTTCGGATCGGTGTTCGATGATACAGGCCGCACCGACTGCACAACAAACATTCGCCGCTTGCAACATAGCCTGTCACAAGCGCTTACCTAACAACACTTCTTTCAATTCCTTCGGGGACCTACATCGGGTCCCCCCAAACCATTCGGACAAACGCAGTGCTCGAGGCTTGCGTCCTCCGTGGGGGGGGGGGATTGGCACGGCCTTTACTACACGTGTTACAGGGCGGCCCTCCAATCATCCCCAGGGCCTGACGGGTCCAACAGGAGAAACGTAGATACATAAGTTTGAACGGTTAATCCTGGGCCGCAGGGCCATTAATAACGTTTACAGACAACATGACAACAGGCCAGGATGTGCTCCTCTGCAGAGCCTCGAAATTGTTTACGCTTCGCGAGTCCCCACCAGCCTCCGCAGCCTGGCTCAAGCCGTCTGGTGGGCCTGCCCTCTCCGGGGCAGTCTCCCGCCGCTCAAGGGGGCGCCCGTACGCTGCGCGGCGGGCCCGCGGCCCCGTGCCCCCCCGCTTCCCTCGGCGCGCCCAGCCATATCGGCAGCGGCGCCTCTCCCTGGCAGCGGCTCAGGCAGGCAGCGCGGGCCCCAGTCTCATGGAGGATCAGTCGGATGGCGTCGCGGGGGGCGGGGACCTTACAGTGCAGGGCGCGGGAGCCCAGTCACTGGCCTCGGTCGACTCCCCCACAGACCCCAATCAAGTTCAGATCCCCCGCAGACAGCCGCCCCCCCCTTCCCTCAGGGCAGACCAGGAGCCAGCACCAGTAGCAATCATGACGCCCCCAACGCCGGTGCGCAGCGACCCTGGATCAGCCCAGACACACAGCCCTCGGGGGAGCGGCGACCATCCAGAAGGCGACGAGACGAGGCGACAGGACCCCCTCCGGGACGCTCTCGACCCACCCCAGATAATGCCGACTGAGGGAGAAGAGTGTGACGGGTTGGAGCGTGACGGCAGAGAAGGGGGGCCGACTGTGCAGGATCGGGGGGATAGGGGCCCTGCTCCCGCCATCCCCACCCCAGTTCCCATCATGACCCCAGCCCCCCTCACGCCACCTGGACAATGCAACTCTCAGCGGCGGTTAGCTGCGACCCTGGAGGACAACGAGGAACGACATATGCAACGGGCCCAAGCCCGAGCCTCGACGTGGACCCCCAGCGCCCTTGAGGACCAGATGCCAATAACACCCCAGGCGGCGGCCAGCCACACCCCTGGGACACCAATCGTCAGAGAGAGTTCATAGTGGCGGTTAGCTGCGACCCTGGAGGAAATGGAAGAGAATCTATAGCGGCGTTTAGCTGCGACCCTGGAGGAACCACGACACCTGACCATTCCGAGCAACCCAGAAGAAGAGGCACCTCGGGGGGCCTCGAGTCCCAGGAAAACGTACCCAACAGGATTGCTGACAGACAGGATCTTGAGAGCCCTGGGGGGCCACTCCCTGCTCCCCCTTCACTTCCCGCGTGCCCCCCTTTCGACCCACTCCCCATTTTTGGCCCCCCAGCAAGGGCTGACAGGGCGGAGAGTGACCAGAATCAGCGGCCCATCAGACCTCCCCTGGACGTTCCCGCCCCCCCCCCCCCCGATAGGAGCACTGGTGGAGAAAACGCGGGGGGGGAGGGGCCTGGTCCAGAAGCAGACGCCTGCGCGCACAGCCCCCCTAGGCTCGGGCGCGCGCACGAGGAGCCGAGTGAGAGGCGCAGGGAGACAGAAGGAGAAGCAGATGAGATGGCTCCAGGTTCCCCAGACGCAGGCTGCCCCTGCCACGCGGGGGCCGATATTGGCAGCGGTCTCGAGCGCGCCAGGCCGGGGGCGGCAGGCCTCAGCACATCAGGGGCCGCACAGACAGCCCACCGTGCCATAGAGCCAGGGATCCCCCCAAGTGACAGGAGCGGCAGGCCCACCCAGGCGCTCGCTTCCAGTGGAACCTTCACCATCTCCCCTACGCCCCCCTTCCATCCAGTTGGGCCAGAAGGGCCACAACAGCCCGAGGGGCATATCAGAGGAGAGGTGCTTCCCGATGAGGGAGAACCGAATGGAGGCACACCAGGCAGCGGCACCGAGGCCGCTAGACGGGAGCCCCACGAGATCGCGGCCCGATCGGATCCCGCGCCCCAGGATCGCCCGATCGACCCTCCTCCAGGCCCCCCTTCACCTCCACTGCTCTCCTGTGGCTCAAGCCGACGCGGGCAAGGAGGCTACCGCCCCCGCTCATCCCCGGACAACGCCAGATTCTGGCAGGACGAATCGGACAGCTCAGAAAGGGTGTCACCCGTCTGGCGATCAACTCTCAACTACCGCTGCAATCCCGGCTTCGATAGACTGCACTACCACCCGCGGCGGTGCGGAAGCCGGGGGACAGACGGGCCCTACCATGGCCCCCGAGTAGCAGACCTTAGAGAAACCGGTCGGGGGGGCACCCTCGCGGCGCTCGCAGCCCACCACGAGCCGCGGGCGGGCCCGCGGAGAGACCTGGCGCCCGCAGTCGGGGTGCGCAACCAAGCGATGCGCCTGGGACTGGACTTCCTAGTGCACTTCTGTTGGAACCGCCGCCCCCCCGGTCACCCTGGGCTCGAGCCTTGGCCCCAACCACTAGGAGGAGCACCTGGCACGCTCAGGGCCTCCCCCGAGCGCGGTGAACGGCCGGGCCAAGGGCCCGACCGACAATATTACGGCATTGGGCCAGCTCTGGCCCAGCTCGACCTATCTTGGATCGTCTGGTCCATGACAGGTGCCGACCACGAGGCAAGACTAGGTGGGGTAGGACCAGACCCAGTGCAGGTGCTGGCCTTTCGGCATGCTAGCCAGGCCCAGCACCCCGACATCGAGACAGAGCGGTTGGACTGCGATAACCCAAGCGACGCTGACATGTTCGCAGCGCATTTGGAATACGACGCCCTTCACTACGCAGCCCTATGCGTGGACATCGGCATAAGGGATCCTGCAGACGATCTCCTCCCAGACTCCATGCTCGGCCGCACTTGATGGAGACACGACGCTGCCCCAGATTCGCGGGAGATGGATCCAGGCTCTAGACCACGACCTCAGATTCAAAATGTGCCGCTACCTCGTCCATGAGCATCGCCAGAATCGAGTGCACTTCCCAGACCACAGGGAGGTCAGAAGCTGGGCCGTCGACAGAGGACAGTGGATCGACGCAGGCGACGACGTCCTGTCGAGAGGTCAGTTCGGTACAGGGCCCAACGGATGGGCGGCCCCCGCCACACCGGGCGCGGGGTCGCGCTCCCCGGGCATACCAGGAGTCATGCTGGAAGGCAACGAGGCGCCCGAGGAACCCTGGCCCCTCAACACCACTTCCCACAGGATAATGTTCGGAGACTTCTTCCACCCCTCCACCAGGTGTGGGTACTGTGGCTGTTGGCTTGCGCGTGGCACCCAAGGCCCCATGTGTATCGTTTGCCACAGGCTAGCCACCCCATGGTGCCTTGCGGTCGATGGATTCTACCCCGACAGTTTCCAGGCCCCAGGACACCCCCTCGATGCACTGGGCACCCAGCTCTCCTACCTGGTGGCCAGAGTAGGCGCTCGATGCGCGCCCGTGGCCAGCCACATCTGACCCCCGCACCTCCTGCCAGAAACCACCAGCTACTCCCCTTCTTGGCTCGTCGCGGAGCTACTAGTTGCGTGGCGACACATGACGGGCAGCCCGAATGACTCATGGCATGCATCTGCGGGGGGGACTCGAGCCTCGGCGACGAGCCGACGCTCAGCGCCGCAGTGGGTGCCCTAGCCAGACTCTGTAGCGCTCCTCACGGCTGGGCCCTTGAGGCAGCGGCTCAGATCCGCGACCGCATCGTGGAAACTTCTGCAAACCGACAACTACGCGACTGGGTCCCCAGATGCTTCGCCCAGCTCCCACGCATAGCAGTGCCAGCCCGGTTCCTCGATCCAGCAGGGGCAGGAATCAACGCGGACGGTCTGAGGATGAGGTTCCACATGTGTCTCAACAACATCCCAGCAGAAGACGCCGACTGGCTTCGGGGTGAGATAGGAGGGAGCTTTCTAGATCAAGCGCTAGGGGTCATTGACATCGCCACCGACGGACAACCGCCCGACGCGCAGGGCGTGGATGCGGCAGCAACGGAGGTAGCCTGCTCCGCCCTTATCGCCAACGCCAGGAGGGAAGGGAGGCTCATCGCTGACCACCTCGCACCGGACAGTCCCTGTGGCACAGCGATGCGCCTAGCCATAACGCTACGAAGCCGATTCCACGAGAGGGGCATCCGGGTACCCAGCGGGGCCCCCCAACAATCGGGGAACACGACCAGAGGGGCCGACAACCGGACCATCGAGGAACGCTGGCCCAACCTTGGTGCACAGCTGTCGCCCGAAAGAAGGAACAGTGCTATTCGACTACTGCAAGACATCCTGGACATCCGCACTCAGGTCGCAAGCGACACCGCACCGAGCAACATGACCTGAAGCAGAACCCTCGTCCCATCCATTTGGGAATCATCTTCAGAGGGAGGAAGGAATGTCCTGCGGGAAGTTTTCGGTGCCGCCTGGATTTCCACCCACATAGTGGCGCGCGCAGCTGGCCGCTGGAGTGTGGCGGGCATAGCAACCCTCCAGGAAGCTCACAACCGCCTCGCCGGAGATGCCGCGACCCTCTCCCATCTGTCCGGGAGAGAGATCGAGGCCGCCCTCCCCGGAGGATATATCCACCCTGACCTACAGGAGCACTCGAAGAGCTGGCTCGACCCCTTCGGCTACATCCAGGAGGGTATACTGACAGGCAACCGGGGTGCGTTAGAGAACGGGGAAAAGACCCGCGCAGCGAGAACAAACGCCCGGAACAACTCCAGACACAGCGGAGGGCTGGGAGGACGCCGCGCACCCCCCGAAGCGGATGGCAGCGCTCAAAGTACGACACTTCCCTGGCGCGCCGACATCAGGCAAATGTTCGGAGAAGATACCGACAGCAGGATCAGGCCCCCAGCTCCGGCAGGGCGTAGATGGGACATACTGGGCGCTCTCATCCGAGCCCTGGACGCAACGCAGAGAGACGACGAAGCCGCCGGGAGAGCGAGGCAGTACAACATCGATCGCAGCTCCATTAGCGGGGCGGACGCCCAGCTCCTGGCAGAAGGCTTCTGAGAGAGGCAAGACCACATCTCGAGCCCGGAAGCTGGATAGCCCGCGCCATATGGCTATGTCTAGCGCCGCGCTACATCCCCCTCCTACGACCAGTGCTGCAAGTGCGGGGCATTGACACTAGACCCTACGAAGTCCTCACCAGGTGGTTGCAACTCGCTGGCATTCACACGTCCAACGATATCAGAGACATCCTAGGCTTAAGGGGGCGGCCAGACTCCCAACGCATGCACCCCTTTCGGGAACGAGCAGACCCGTCTACTCCTGCGGAGCACCGGCCTTAGGGCATGCCTCGCGGAGGAAGAGGCAGCGTCCACGACCCGCCTCCTCATAGAAAGCTTGGGCACCTCAATTTCGGACGCCGCAGACCCCCCCGGGACGCAGAAAGGGCGCTAAGATCAGGCGACCCCGAGCCCATGCCAGGATGGGGCGCAGGAGACGGCCCGCAGGTCTGCTCCATCTGTTCTGGGGATCTTGACGGGGCGGTAGAAGTTCTAGTGCTCTGTGGGCACAGGTTCCGCAAGCACTGCCTTGAACGGTGGAGGCAGAGCCAGCCGCAACTCTTCAGGGAGGGAGGGGGCTCGACGCCAATCCGATGCCCCCACTGTAGGGCCAACGACAGAGGCAGCATGTCAGCCCCCCTCCACGGAGCCCCAGCGCCTCTCGAACATCCGGGGAACCTGCAGCTAAGAGACGGGCTTCTTGCACCCATGCTCCCCCCAATCACTCATCGCGAGTTTGCGTCCGCAGCGCACGCACTGGCTACGGAGCTGGACTGCCTTCGGGCCGACCTGGTCACCATCAGAAGGCCAAGCGCATGCGGGACAGTACAGGATATGCAGAGGATACACGACCAGGTAGTGCTACACAGGCCCTCCCCCGCACCACCACCCAACATGGAAGTTGACCAGGAAGGCTCGGCTAGCCACCCTGCACGCGACGGTGGGCCCCCCGGGAGAGGAAGAGGAGCCCCAGCCCCTCCGCCCCGACAGGAAAGGATGCGCTCGGCCCCCCTTAATCACCCACGCGAGATGGGCGACCTTGCTAGCCAGGTTCCCACCGAAGGAAGAAGGACGAAGGGCCCCCCCCTTTCCAGTCTCCCTCCTCATGGCCGCCGTCAGAGAAGTGGGAGCTGAGTTGGTTATTGCGCGAAGGTCCCTCATAGGCAACAGGGGCGCAGACAGCACAGGAACCACTCTCGCCATGGCGGGTCCGAGCGCATACGAGCAGATCAGGGAGCTGGTCCGCTCCACAGCAGAAGCAGAAGACGGGCAACAAACGACCCCCACCGTGCTAACCGCGGACGCCCAGGCGACCCAAATACAAGCAGCGCTGGCGCCCGCCGGCTCCGTCTGAGGCTCCTGCAGAATTCTTGCTTTAGCGACGCAGGGTGTCCCAACTCCAGGGGGCCCAGACCCCATCGAGCTCACTGCCATAGCCAACTCCCAGTGGGGGTTCAGGGCGGCCAGCCTAATCGCGCACCTAGTCCCCATTGGCAACCCCGTGCGAACCGGGAAGATGACACCCCCGCTCAGGCAGCTGCTGGCCGCTCAATTCTGCGTGGCGGACAGCCCCCAGAGGACGCAGATTCCCCCTTCCATCGTGGTCCACTGGGGAAGCAACAGCGCAGACACCAGCGACGCCCTTCACATACTGGCGCCAGACCGATGCAACGACGCCATAGTGGCGCAGATAACCAGGTGGCAGCGGAACTTAGAATCGGCGCACTCGGAGCAGACTGGGCCACCACCAAATCTTCCTCCCGAGCGACGAAACGCTGCTACGGGAAGGACTTGAACCGCTCTGCCACCTCGTCGTACGATGCCGACCCGCCAGGCCCACTGGCATGCAAGCCCCCCGCGACTTACCCTTGCAAATGCTGCAAGTAGCTGCGCAGCTGGCCCTGATCACAAACAACAGCGGCTGCACGTGGCGATCCAAAGAGACCTCGGACTCCGTGCACATCCCCGTCCTGAATGCGGCCACATGCCTTGCCCACTCCATCGCCTCGGACGCAGCAGCATCCTTTGGATACAGGGTCGGCCTAAGTGGAGGAGGATTACTCCTTCTGAAGACCACAGAAAGAATATCAGCGCCGATCCTGAGACACCTTAGGGAGGAGCTCCCGAGGATCTTTGGCAACGGTCGCAACTCCCCCGCCCTCAGCCCCAGGAGGATCAACCTGGAAGGCAGCTGGGACGGAGGTCCCTCGTTCGCCAGACTGGCCGACCCCGTGGATGGTTTCCACCTCAGATGGAACCTAGCCGACATCGGGCAATCCAGACATCAAGACGTCATAGACGCCATAGAAGCCACCATTGGCACTGGAGCCGTAGACCAGATATCCACGGTGTTCGCATGGCTCCCTGACTCCGGAGACTACAGACATATGACTCAGGTACGGATCGGATTACTAGCAGCTGACACCATGGCCGCCGCCTTTTGCGGGACGAGCTTCATAACGGTCGGTCCGCACGGTATGCGGATCTTTCCGGCCACCCCCTCGAGAGAGCAATCGAGGCGGGGCGGAGGGGCGCCGCCGAGCAGCAAGAACACATCGAAGCCCTCGCACAAGAAACCGTGCGACAAGCCCCAAGAAGGGCGGTCCAACCGCAGATCCTTGAGATCACATCCTTCGACCGGCGAGGCGCGCGAGCAGGGCCCCCGCAAACCGGACGCATGCGCCCGGACCCCTGGATCCCCCATCGCGCCACCCTTAAAATGTCCTCGGCCACGATAGGTTCATCTGGGGCGAGACTGCACACAAGAGCGTGGCCGCTGCCAACCGGAGCAGAGGGCCGGGAATTCCCAGCCAACACGAGGGCCCCACCTCCAACAATCTGCGAATACTGGTTACGTGACGTCGGCGCCGCCATGAGCAGCTGGAATGCAACGGCGCGCCGTAGACCCACAGAAGACAGGGAGGGCCTGCGGGACTTCAGCACCATTCTCCACCCCGGGGAGTACCTAACCGCTGCGATCGCTGCAGGCGGAGTGGCATGCGTAACCACCAGCGGCGAAAGCGGGCACCTGTATACATCGAACCCTACGTGGGTCACAATCGCGCTGCCAGCCGAAGCTGACCTGAGAGCTGCCAACCGCGGCGCGGATCGCCCACAAGCTAGAGTGACCTTGCATCTAGCGCACGGCCCAGTACACTTGGCCAAACTCGACGCCACGCCAGCCCGTGCGCCTGCGCCGGCAGACTTGGGGATCGATACCAGCCAGTCCACCAGCCCCTCTCTTCCCCCCAGAAGGCGAGCTGCAGTTGAGCCCCTCGCGGGACCTGCCCGCCCCAGGACCTAGCCCAACCTGGCGGAGGTGCTCACATGCAGGAGCCACTCATACACGAACCCTGGAACAGAGCTCGTGAGGGCCGAAAGCGACGCAGCACTCTGCGCCCAAGGCATGCTCGGGAGATTCCTAGCCTGTGTCAGAGAACAGAGCATCCACGACCTCGCGAAAAGCATGCAGACCAGGTTGGTCCTGGGCCAGGGCGGCCGCAGCGCGCTGCCGCCGCCTCCGAGCCACTCTCCGACCCCACCGTCGCACGCTCAACCCACACTTGGCGCGTCAGAGCCTGTGCACCTGCCCTCTCAACACTCGTTGCCCCGTGCACTGAGATTTTGGCGACAGCCGTCCACTACAACGGCCGCGCAGTTGTGATATTCGGTCGGGGGCGGTACGGGTGGGGGCGGGGCGGAAACCGAACGTGCGCTGCTGGCCGTTAAGGCTAGGGCCAGGGTTGCCGCAGTCCGTGACATGACCCCGTATAGCCACACTCCCGATGGCCAGCATTCTCTCACCCTGCCGCGTCTTGCCCCGTACCTCAGCTACCCGGGTCAGTCGCCGCAGTCCCCCTTTCCCGCCGCCTGCCAACCGCTTCTGACCTCGCCAGATCTGCCTTGCGTTCTGTGCCCCACGTCTGTGCAGCACTCTGTGCAACGATTGTCAAGGGGTGGATCTGGGGGGGGGGTAGGAAGGATCAACCACCGCCGGTTGCCATGGCGTTTGGCACGGCAGCCGCCGACATTCAGCCGCGTCCCAACCAGCGCACTTTCCACCCACTCAGTGCCCCTGCGCCCACACGCTCTGCACCGTCGCAAAGAGGCGGGGTGCTCCCTGCCGCCTGAGACCGACAGCGGCCACCGGCCTGACATTCGCGCCACCGCCCATAGACGATAATGCAGCCAGAAGGCAGGGCCCGGCTCAGTAGCCAGGATAGCTGGATCAAGCGGCGATGGGAAAGAACAACAAGCAGCAAAAGAACTGTTAAAAGGTGCCAGAACCTGCATAGCCGCCTTTGCGAAAGCAGCTCGGTCATGCTTCAAAAGTGCCGGGCGCAGGACTTCGGCCCGATACAATCTGAGCACAGTTTTGCGAGAGCTCGAATCCGCCCGCGCCTCTTGGAGCAGCGCGGGGGGGAACAAGGCATGGCCCTCCAGGTCTGGCGGAGGGGGGTCAAGGCGCTGCGCGAGGGCGACAACAGCGGACTCCCACGTGGGGGTGGCTAAGGCACGGGCCGCCTGCAGCATCAAAGCCCCTGGGTGGCCCTCCGGCAGGACCATGAGACGCGCCCTTGCCATAAGGGCTTTTTCTAGGAATTTCGTTCCCAATCGCATGGGCCAGCCGCGTTGGGCGACAACAACCGCGTACCTAATCGAGAGCCCGTGGTGGCACCCCAAGACCCGACGGCCCCAATTCACTTGCATTTTGTTCAGGGCCGCCTCAGCCCCTGGCGTGGCCGCCAACAGCGGGCAGGCATAAATAATCACTGACTCTACCCGCGATGGGACCTGCGCCGCTGTCACTGGGATAGAAAAACCACCGGACTCCGCCGCGCATAGCAGTGTGGAAAAGGAGCTATAACCAATGGCCAAGAGCTCTCGCAGAAGCGGCGCGAACGTCAAGTCCGAATCCACCAAAATGCCCAAGAGAATCTTGCGGCCCACGGAGGGGCAGTCGGCAAGCCCGGGGCGGGGTGCGCCGAGGACGGGCAACACGCAAGTTTTGTTTTTCTCGCGAGAGAAAAAGGATTTGAACCTGCTAGCGTACCGGCTGCACGCAGATGACTTCTCCGGGGAAAGCACTGCCCTCACGGCCCCCACCGATGGACAAGCGGCCGTAAGGTCATCGACAAATTGCACCGGCGGCATGTGCCAGGAGCCAGCGGTTTCAACTACGGCGGCCCTGTCCGCGAGGGCTGGCAGGGAACGAAGTGACGCCACAAGGGATTCCTGGGCACTGGGCCACGGCGGGAGCTCTGCGGCTGCCAGGCGACCTACATCGCGCAGAATTGTCGCTGCTGACAGCGCCCGGTCCGGCATCGCCTCCACGGAAGTAGGAGGGGATACCTCACACGCAGCTTGCAAAGCGCGCCGAGCTAGGCGCGGGGCCACGGTGGTGCAACCTCCTGGCACCGCGGCCGCGATTTCATCTGGTAGAGCTTTCAGCTGCGCGTTGCATGCGTGCACAGAAAAACGCCGGCCCTGGGCTGTGCCGCACCCCAGGGCGAAGACGGGGGACAGCAGGTTATGGAGGCCAACGGCCTGGTGATCCTGCGCCAGAATGTCGTCGAGCATCAACCAATCAGCCCCCCGCCCGCCCGCCTGGAAAACGCCGCACAACATGCCGTTTACTGAAGCAACATCAAAAGCCCACTTGTTGTCGGCAGCGGCAAGCCAAGTCGGCAGATCCTGCGCGCAACGCAGCTGGGCATGCATAGTGAGCGCGACCACAAGTGAAACTGGATCCCCGACCCCCCCCTGCTGGGAGGGCCCGCAGTAAGCTTCAATATTGGCCCCGTTCCGCGCGATCCACGCAGCATCCTGGACCGAAGCCATGTCTGAAGTGAAACTAATTGGCCGAAGGGCAGACACTTTCCTCACCGATGCTGGCCCAGACTTCCGGACGGGAGCGAAGTGCCGGAGGGGCCACAATCGGGCCGTGACGCATAGCGCGCGGCCGAGATTCAGCAAGGCCCTCGTCAAGCGGAAGCCCTCCTCAATCTTGACCCGCAGCGCCGCGTTGCACAGGTGAACGGTGCGCTTCCCTGGCTTGAGCAGGGATAACGCTGCTTCAACTTCGAGCTCGGTGTACGGCTGCGGCGGGCAAGGAAGACCCGCATCCGCGCCAGACTGACGGATAGCGGTCATGGACTGCGCCAGATCGTCCCTATCACTCGGATTCTGCGGAAAATCATTCTGGGCTCTGGCAAAGAGATCATCGCGAATGAGATCAATCATGCCGCCGGTGGATAAGGCATGCCCAGTCGCAGGGTCAACTAGCTGGGCGTTAAACGCCGACGAGGATTTAAAAAAGCCCGACAGAAAACGCTCGGCCGCGCCCGCGTTGACCTCGCGAAGATCAAGGTAGCGATGGGCAGCTTTGCGACGTTCACGCCACGCTGCCGCGGCAACCGCCTCCCAGAAGGCCGAATGGGTCGGGAAGGCCGCGGGGTCGAGGGCGACACGCCGGGGCGCGCGCCGGGCTTGGCTCGGCGCGCCCACCGCGCGCGTAGCCGAGGAGGCGTGTCCGACTAAAGTGTAAACTGCATCGCGGCACCACGCGGCAACGTTCAGAATAAGGCGGCGCTGGAGGCGAGTTGCCCCGCCTCCGAACCAGGGCGGCCGAAGCCATGGGGAGGTTTCTACGGTCTCCACTGCCACTGCGAGCGCACCGAGCGCGCTTGCAACCTCGCTGAGGCCCGCTTTCCATTCCTCGCCAGAAGTCCAAGCAACTCGCCCAAAGCCTGCCGACGCCTGCGTTGGAATGCGACAGGGGACGTCGACCAAGACTAGCCTATGGTCTGACAGCCCGACGAATTCGTCGACGACGCGCACAGGGAGAGGGCCGCCACGGGGGCCAATGAACAAATCTATACATGTGCCAGACACATGCGTCGGAACCGGTGGGTTAAATGCCCGCAGCCCGGCTTCGTCAAACCGCGCCTCAATCTGCCGATCCCTGGCGTGCTGACGGCAACGCAAGCAACGACATTGTGCTTCATGTGAAACAGTGTACGACAGATGGAGATTGCCATCCCCTCCCAGGAGGAGCCGCGCATGCGGAAACCGCTCGCGCATCAACCCCGCGTGGGCGACGATGGACCCCCGCACGTCGACGTCCCCGCCGTGGGCAGGATACAAAGCGCACAGAATTACTGCAGGAGCATCGCCGGTTCCTTCGGACCAAATTTCGAACCATTGCTCCCTGGAGGAGGGGGCCTCGGGAATGGCGCGGATGGCGTGTTCAAGCTCCGGCCGAATGAAAATACCTACAGTGTCCCAGCCCGTCGATTCAGGGCCAATCCACTGGAAGGGAAAGCCCGCGGGTAGAGTGACCCCAGCGGGGAAACGCGCCCCTGGGAGGATGCAGAGATCTACTCCCCGGTCGTCTAGTGCATGGGCCGCGGCCTCCAATCGCCACTCTAAGAGGAGGTCGCTACCAAGATGGAGGAAACCAGAGCGGCCGGGGCTGAGGATCGCAACCGCTACGTGGGACCGGGCAGGTGCACTCTGCTGCGACTGAACAGGCGTGCTGGCGGTCACTGCAGGTTGCACAATCCCACCTGCAAATGGTGACGCCACTGGGGGAGATCGCGCTGCCTTCGCTGCTAGGGCCGGGACGACCTCACACCTAATGAAAGTACTAATGGCCGTGCAGAGTGCCCACAGTGGGTCAGCCAGGGCCCCTAGATGCCGATGAACCCCTACGGGGATGGTAGGTGCTATGTCGGCAAGCGCCCTTGCATCCCGGAGGGCTGCGGCAGTTTCCAGTCGTCTCACTGCTCGGGATGTCCAGCGCCTGACTTTCACCTTCAACGGCTCCGTGGCGAGAGCCGCCGCTCGCACGTGCTGTCCGCTTGGATCCATCGCGGCGGCTCCGACGGAGGGCCGCGCCGCCAACTCGTGCCATTAGGTAGGGGCAGAGGGCGCGGCGAAACTGCGGTGCGTGTAGCTCGCAAGTGACAGACGAACCATAGAGACGAGGTGCATTTGATTGTGAGGGATCGCCAGAACGCCTACATCAACCAAGCTATGCAACGCAATAGTAAGATGCAAACAACATACAAGCACGGCGGCGCGCAAACGGCAGCGCGGAGATAGAAAGCGCGCACGCATCCTGACCGCTCCCAGACGCTACCGCATCACGACTGTGACGCACGACAAGTGCATCCTGGCGACAACTGACGACGATCGTACCGGAGACCGGGTCACATGCAGGAGGTCCCGCAGCCCCCGCATCACGACTGTGACGCACAATCACAGGCAATTGCATGGTGACGTGTACAGTTCCCTGCAAATGGTCCATCGAGGCGACACACTCCAAACAGAACATGCCAGTGCTACGCGAGTCTGCGCAGGGAACCCACAATCATTATCAAACGGCGCCATGCCACCAATGAAAAACATGGCCGGGACAACGGCATGGAACCCATGGCTGCCCCCACTAAGACCCTACAAAACCCCACTAAGATCCTACAAAACCCTTGACGCCTCAACACGCTCGTGCATTGTTTCTGGATGGGCAGGGCAGGACAACCTAGGGCGTGATACCCACGTTTTAAACTCACCCCAGGGGTACGCGCAGGCGTGACATCTCGGAGAGAGGAACATGCAATTCCTGACATACCGTAACAGCGTATCCCATGTTGGCAACACGTACGTTACAACGGGGAGGCGCCCTTTTACAGTGAAGGGCCCAGCCGCATCACGACTGTGACGCACACCACCACACGTCCCGCGGAGCGACGCGTGGGGGGGTGCTGCGCACCGTGCGACCACCGACGCCCTCAAGGAAAGCGAAACAATGCCTGCCTTCTGCGTCGCAGTCGCGATGCGCCGGCGCCGCGCTCGACAAACCATACAGCCCCGCAATTGCAGAAACACACAGGACAACACCGACCCAACCAGGAACCCAAGACCGTTGGCCCCCTCAGTAAGCGGACGTGCAACACGCACGCGCGCGAACAAGGCGCGCGCGCAGCGACAGCCAGCACGCGCGACGACAAAAACAAGTGGAAGCACTCATGCACGTGCCCTGGCAATACAAGCGTGGTGCAAGAAACGACGGGGGGACCATGGTGCCGGCGAAGGGGGCGGGGCGACGGCAGAGGGGGAGAGTGGGGGAAGGGAAGGGAGAGAGGGGGAAGAGGGAAGGGGAAAAGGGAGATAGAGAGAGAGAGAGAGAGAGAAAATAAGGGAGGCGTGGGAGGGGGTAGGAGCACATGAATAAGAAACACAATTGAGAGCAAGTCGTGGCACAACAAAGGACGCGGCCTGCCGCGGACCATTTTTCACCCGCTTCACGCCCCCGGGCCGCCGACCCCAGAAGCGTCGCATCAAGAAAATCATAAGGTTTATAAGCCGTGCGGCCCTAGATCGACGGGGAGAAGGGCGAAAAAGAAGAGGAGGGGCACTGGGAAATGGAAACAAAAAAGCCGCAACGGCCCCTGCAGGAAAGCGAGAGGGCACCACTCGCGCATCTCCTGCCGGCGCCGCGCCGCATTCTCAGCCTAATCGAGCAGCTCGCGCGGCTTGAATGCAATGAAGCTGGCGCCGCCCGCCACTGGCGGAACCAGGGAAGCCGCCGACTTGACGTCGATAGGCTCGCCAAGGAACAGAAATAACTCCTCCAAGTGTGACTCGAAGGCGGCACGCCGGCCCTTCGCCACGACCTTGCCGGACCTTTTCCCTACGATCTGCACAGACAATTTTACAGCAGGTGAAAGCCTCCACGTAATCTCAAGCCCTGGCTGCGCGGTGTCTCCATTGGAGAACGCGTACGGAGGGGGGGGCAAGAACTTGCTGGCCCTTAGCAGGGGCAGCAACGATCTGCACCCCCATTGCCTGTACACACTTGTAGAGATCCGCGGTAGCCATACAATTCGACGCGAAAGTTGCTTGCATCGACACGCGACCGTCTGTGGAGTCGCCTACAAGTTGGCGCATGCGGTCGTGCCAGGCGCCCACTGCGGCATTGAGCTCGGCTTTAGTACTGAAGCGCCTAAGGGCCATCACAGCGGCTTTGGCCGTGGCTGCCTCGGCGTTCGGAAGCGGCACTGGAACCGTCGCCAGCGGGCCGACAGGGTCTGGCGGCGGTTGCGGCCGCGGGGTGCAAAAGCGCAGAAGCCCGCCCGCGCCGGCGCCCACCTTGGGTGCTGCCGCGCCCCCCCCTGCAAGTGCCGAGGGCGTAGGGGTGGCAACGCCGCGGGCGCGGTCGAGCTCACGACTAAGCTCGGCCACCTGGGCCGCCCAAGTGGCGACTTCCGGTGGCTTCTCGTGCGCTACGGTACCCGACACTTTGTTCAACCAGAGGACGGCGCCCGTGGCCGGCGAGGTGAACTCCTCCCAGGGCGGACGCGACGCTTGGACTGCGTCCAATTGTAACTTGACACGGGCCACCGCGCCTTCCACGGCGGCGGGTTGCAAAGGGGGCGCGATCGGTGGCTCCACCGCGCAGCGCTGCGGCCCCGTATCGCCCGCATGGTCCCAACGCGTCTGGCCGGTTGTCCGGTTCTGAAAGTAAAGCGCGCCATTTGCTGCCCAGCGAGGCTCCCACCCAGGCGGCGGGGGAGGGGGCGAACCCGGCGGAGGCCCAGGGGAAACAGGAACAGCTGGAGACAGACGTACGCGCCGCGGCGACTCAACTAGCCAATCGCCTGGCGGCCGCTCTAAAAACGGGGCCGCGCCCGCCGCCGTCTTGGCTGACGGGGGGGGCGGTGGCGGGGGCGGCGGCGGCGGAACTTCAAAAGGCACATCGGAAGGGGATCGCGCCACAATCGGGCTGTCTACTGGGGCTGAACTTTTTGCGCGATCGGCTTCGATCAAGGCGCCCAACTGGCTGACGAGGGACTCGCTTGGCGCCCGTGCCGCAACGCTCGGGCTGGCTGGGGGCGTCGGCGACACGTCCCTGTCTTCCCTGTCGCGGGCTTGCCCCCCCGAACGGTCCCGGTGGTTTCTGTCCCGCTTCTGCGACTTGTCCCGGCGGTCACTGTTCCGCTTCTGCGACTTGTCCCGGCGTCGCCGGCGTCTCGAGCGAGATTTCGACCCCGCCATGCCTGCCTGTCGCCGCGGCCGGAAACTGCGGGGCGGACGAAAAGGTGGGGCGCCCTGGCCTACCGGAGCCCAATTGCTGGCAACAGAATGATCAGAATGATGGCGAGCAAAATGATGGCATGCAAAAGACCGCGCGAAGATAAAACGCACGCGTCATGACAGCTCCCAGACGGAGCCGCATCACGACTGTGACGCACGACGCGTGCATCCTGGTGACAACTGACGACGCTCATCCCGGAGACCGGCTCGCATGAAGGGGGTCCCGCAACCCCCGCATCACGACTGTGACGCACAATCACGGGGAATCGCATGGCAACGGGCAGTGCTCCACGCAAATGCTGCAACGGGACGACGCACTCCGAAAACCACATGTCTATGATACGCGAGTCTTGGCCAAGAACCTCCTCGCTCATACCAATCGGCACGATGCAACGCACGCAAGCAAACCATTGCATGGAACGCACAGGCAGCCGACTGCGCCTGCCTTCTGCGTCACAGCCGTGATGCGCCGGTGCCGCGATCGACGTCCACGCCGACGGCGTAGTAAGACAGCGCAACCAATCACAAACAACGCAGTGCAACATAAGAAAAGCATGGCAACGCCACGCGAATCAGACAACCTCATAGATATCATCCGATACAACACAACGCAAGCAAAACGCGCCATTGCAATGCAAACACCAGGAGCCTCGATCCACCCTTCGGCCGCCGCTGGTTCGACCAGTCTCGTGGGAGCGCCAGCCCGTCGTCGGGCGCAAGGCCGCGCCAGCCCAAACGCACACAAAGCACGCGCGCGCACGCAAACACACACGTGCGCACCAATTTTTGGCGCAGCGCCGGCGGACGCACAACGCGAACGGCGGCCGACGGGCGACGCGGGCGGGAAAGGGCGCCGCGGCGCAGGAGGGCAGGGGCGGCCGCGGGGGGGGGGAGGAGGAGGAGGAGAGGCGGGGGGGGAGGAGGGGATGGCAGCGGGCAGGCGCGGGCGGGGGCGAAGGAGGCCGCAGATTTTGCGCGACAGCGCAGCGGCCGCCGGAGGGGCAAGGCGGGCCCCTCAGCGGAGCCAGGGGGGCATGCCGGCCCACCGCGCCCTGTTCTCCACCACGACCGGGCCCTGCTCAGGAAGCTCGCCAGCGACGCACTTGCTGTGGGCCGCCGCGTGCCAGAACGCGCCCGACCGGAGCGCGATGGTGGCCACGCCGACCACCAGGCACCGAGTGCCAGGGCTTTTCACGCATAGCTCGATGCCTGGTACTGCCCCCTCCGGGCTGCTCGCCGTGGTCGTTTGCCACTCCACGAGGTGCACCAGGCGCTTGCTGCCCACGTGCCGCACAGTCCCCAGGGCCGCCAGGAAGATGAGCACGTAGCGGGCGGCACCGTCTGCCTCAGCCAGGCCCGCCTGGCGGGTCGTCCTTGTGTAGGCGAGCGCAAGGAGGGGGTCCGGGGAGAAGTAGCACCCGCTACCGTACCTCCCCCCGGCCCGCGGCACCAGGTCCGTGGACCACCCGTGCGTCTTGCTGTGCTGGAGCCCCTTGAAGACCAGGGTGAGCTGGGCCCCCGTGAAGACGAGCTTGTCCCACTGCTCTTGGGCTGGGCTGCAAAACTCTGTGGTCACCGAGAAGACAGCGTTGCCGTGCCTCGCCAACAAGCCCCGGAGCCACCCCGACGGCGGGAGGCCTTTCTTGAGTAGGGCTGTTGGCACGTAGACCCGGCGCGGGAAGCCTGCCCCCCTGGCGCTGCGCAACCGCGCGCGCGAGAGCCGTCCGCCCCTTCGCGACGCCACCCGCCCTGCCTGCAGCACTACGAGCGGCAGCCGGCTTCTTCTTGGCGGTCCGCCGCCGCGCGGCCGCGCCCTTGTGGGCGTTGACGCTGGTCATGAAGGCCGCGCGCGCGGCCTTCACGCACTCGGCCCGGCCGCAAGTGGCGCGCAAGTGGCGCTGGCTGGGCTGGGTCTCACAAAACGGGCAGAGCATCGCGACTCGGGCTGGGCAGGAGCGGGAAGCACAGCTGCAAAGCATGAACAGGAAGCAAGGCATGCGGTACACGTGCACGAATGCGTACATCACCATGAAATGGAAGGTTCGGAGGAAACATGCAAAACCTTGCCCAATACACACGACATGCGAGACATTGCCCAATGGAGGGGGGAGGGGTTGGAAGGCCCCTCAGCTTCTGGGGCGGGGTCGAGAGCCCGGACAAAGCGCAGGCACTGTCCACCACATGACGTCCAGGGGTCCTGGCACTCGACGCCAGGGCTGGACAACGCGCCAACGACACGTGACGGGGTCGAGAGCTCATACGTCACGCCAGCACCCTCGGCCATCGCGCCAGCACCGTCCTAACGCCAAGGATACGTTATGGCACCGCACTCCGTAGGCTGGTCGTGCCAACCTCTCCTTTACTCCCAGCGTTCATGGAAGAGCCTCACTTCCTCCCCATATCCTCCAAAGAGGGGCCGGGCCGGAGGGGAAGGAAAGGAGGGATACGAATGCAGCGTACAAGGCGCCGTCCAGTGAGCACGCGCGCAGGCGAGAGGGGACAAAGACAACAATCCCTCGGGGTCGGTGCCCGTTGATGTAGTAGGGGTGAGGGAAGAGGAGGACAAGGAGGGCTCCCTCTCTGTTTTCTGCGGTGGTGTCGCCGCTGCTGCCGCCGTGGCCGCTGCTCAGTGGCGCAGCGGCAAGCCCCCCAGCTTTGTGAAACGACGCATCTGTTTCGCTACCCTCAATCCGGGGCGGGAGAGTTGCGCTCGGGAGGGAGAGAAAGGATACTACACCTCGGGCACACGACCCTGGGCCGAATGGCATACGGAAAGGGGAGCCCGAAAGCGGACGCCAGTCCGTCGGACCAAGGATGCCGCCACACATTTCCGAGTGGGGCTCCCTCACACGATGCTCATGCGGACCGACACGCGGGCAGCTTGACGGCGTAACGGTCCGAATGCATACAATCAAGCGAGAGCCACCATCTGGAGGGATATGCTTGAAGTCTTCACCACGTGCCTACCCGAGGCCGCAACTCCCGACCCCTCATCACGATTGTGGGACATTGGCATTGCAAGAAAGAAATGTGACCTCGACCGCCCCTGGCCGCGAGGGCACCGCATTACTTCCTCCGGCTTCCGTTGAGGCACCGCCGTCAAGCAGGGAGGAAAAGATGGCGTCACCGTTGTTCCTTCCGCCATGCGCGCCGTGTGATGTGCTATGCTATGCCTCGCGTGCCGCACGACACACCGACAACAAGATGGAGAGTCGAACATGGCATGTGTGAGCAGCGCGTGCTGGAGGAATCATGGGAGCTGGGTGGATCAGCAGAGAAGGAGAAACGTAACGAATTTCCCCCCCCCCCCCCCCGGAGCGGGAGCTCACCTACTCATGCTTCCAGAGACGGCGCTAAAACCGTTGAGCGCTGAGTCTGCACTGTTTTGCCTGCATCCGACACAGCATGGCGCCCCCTGGCCCGACCTGGGCCCCATCCCACTGCGCATCCCGCAGCAGTGGACGTCGCATGATTGACGGGGGGCGGAAGGAAGCAGAGAGCCGAGGGAAGCTCGGGACAGGAAGGCGGAGGAGGGAGGGCGGGGAGGGGGGGAAAGGAGCGGCAGGAAGAGTAGGCCAGGGGGGGCACGATTTGTTTCTCTCCCCTTTCCCGTCCAGCGTGGATGGGGGGGGCAGTATTGGTCTACCCGCACCCCTTCCCAAAACAAGTATCAATACACGGGCTGGCTTGGATAGCAAATGGGGGGGTCAAAGAAGGCAGACCCCCCAGAGCGCCGTACCTCTTCATATGCAAACGGCGCCTGGCGGAACCCGTGACAAACACGAGGGGGTATTCCGTGACACACCAAGTTGGGGTGCGATTTATTTTCTCCGTGCAGGATAATGCTCTTCTGGGTGCACCTGCGCGGGGCTCCGCGCCACAGAACGCACATATTCTATGCCGTGCTATGCCGACCCATCCGCTATCGATGTGGCCACGGGGCCGGCAGGAAGGACACGATAGCTTGCACCACATATTTTGCGCCAGTGCTCAGGAGAACATCCCACTACGAGGAGAAAGGGAAGAGGAGGAGGAGGAGGAGGAGGAGGAAGAGGAGGAGAGCTTCATGACTGAGCGTGCAATTTGCGGTCCGAACGCATACAATCAAGCGACACACACACACACACCGACGCACACGCGCCTTAGGAAGCGCAACATACCAACGTCGATCGTGGGCGACAGCTCCGTCTCTCACCCGAGGCCGTCGACAAATCACTCGGACAACAAAGAGAGTATATGATTGCGAGCAACGCGCCCTATTCCTCCCCTCACCAGTGGATGAATGCCCCGTCTTTCACGTGGGGCTGCCGGTACATACGTGATAAAGCTACGAAGCAACACGAGGCGAGGGACAAGGCAAAGAGGAGGAGAAGAGGGGCGGCGGGGGAAGAGGAGGGGGAGAGAGAGATGGGGAAGGGCAGAGGCAGCCCACTTTCTTCAACTGCGTTGGCTTATCCGACTGCTTCACAATTAACGAAAGACAAATCAAGTATTTTGCCTCTTCTTTCGCCAAGGAAACAATTGCCAGCATGGACGAGAGCTCGGCAAAACCACGGAAATGGCCACACGGTGGACATCACCTAACCCCCGGCCCAACCGGAATGCCTCCATGAGTAAAGCATGCAGACGCCGCGCCGCTGCCCAATCTACTACCTGCAAACTACCCTTGCCTTTTATCCCAGGACCCTCGACGCACATTCCGAATCCCCTGCGCAAGGCAAGACATGTGGCAAAGCAATATTTTTCGGGGAGGTGTCGACAGCGCTCGCTCCCCAGGGTCTCCACGGAGACCTGGACAGCCAGCGACCCCCCAGACCAACCCGGGTTTGGAGATACCCCGCCCATTGCGCCCAGCCCCTGGCGCCCCGGCGCCCCGGCGCCCCGGAGCCCCGGCGACCCCTGTGGTTCCACTTGAATGGCTTGAGCCAAAATGGCTTGAGCCAAAATGGTTTGAGCCAAAATGGCTACGGCGAAGCGGATCTGGTCATTTTCCTGACGATCAGGTCCAACAGATGGCATGACTGGGGAGTCATGGACAACGCCAACAGGGTGAACGTGGCAATCACCAGAGCTACGCGCAATGTGATCATCATCGGCGACGGAAGGATGTTTGCCACGGCCATAGGGTCCCGCCTCCGTGAGCTCTCCGAGTACGGCCGTTTCGCCAAGCTGTGGGTACGCTTCCAGCACCCGGAGCAGATCGGCAGTCGGTGGGCCCTCATTGTCGACGAGGCATTCGACCCCATCACGGACCTCTTTCCTGGATTCCAGAATCCCCCTCGCACGCAGGTGACGAAGTCATCAAGGGGCTCGGCCACGCGATAGTGAAAGCCCGAGCTTCAATGGAGAAGAACTTCGCCGACAAGATTGCAGCTCCGCTGGGCCCTGAATTTTCATGGACCTGCCTTGGCGACGCGATACGCAGCAGCCTGCAGGAACTGGTCGAGGACCCCGCCATGGGGGTGGTCATGTACACCGTCTCTGGCCTGCACCCCCACCAGTTCTCCATGGCCGACACACCAAGACAGCCAGGCCTATTAAACCGTAAGGCGTGGAGTCACCTAGGGTTCTGCTGCGACGTAGAACTGGGCATAGACGCCAGCAGCCTTGTCTCCAACTTGACGTGGGTAGCCCTGGTGCGGTTCCTTGGGCTGGGCACCCCCTGGAACGACAAGAGCTCAGCCGTCCCCAACGAGTCGCCCCCGCCCCTGCCCAGGGCGAAGGGTCTCAGCCACCGCCCAAAGGGCGCCAGCCGTTGCACCCCCCTGGAGGTCTCACACCAGTTCCCAGGGGCATGGAGCGCGGAGACGGGGAGGTGCAGGAGGCACCGCGCCCACCCAGGAATGCAGCACCCGAAGTTCCTTCTCCGCGCGGGCCAAGCCAACTCAGAGCTAAGACGCTCCCTTCTCAGCAGCGACGGCAGCCCCCTGGACACCCCACACTCAGAGTCCTCCTCGTCGTCATGATGATCCAGTTGCGCGAGCCTCGTGCGACACTCTGGCCCGTCCCGCATCCAGAGGCCACTGGGGAGATCGTAGAGGCAGCCATGGGTAATTATCTGCTTCCCTTGGCAGAACGTCCACCTCGAGTACAGAACCACCTTCGCAAGCGCATGGGGCTTCCCCCTGAGTGCACTCACCACCCTACACGGGGAATTCGAGGATGCCATCAAACACATCAGCATGCTCGCCACGTACGCACACCACAGGGTTGCAGCCGAACGCGGGCGCCCAAGAACCTGGGCCGGCATGCTGAAAAGTATGTTTCCCCTGGAGGCCCCTACGAGAGTGCTGGGGGCGCTAGTCCAACCGGCCGTGGTCAGTTCCTTGGGCAAGAGCAAGTGTTCCATCTGCACTCTCCACAAGGAGCTCAGCGGGTCAGAGGAAGGACTCGGATGCCCAGGCGCCATGACAGTCCTGGAGTACATCTGAGGAGACATTGCCATGTCCAACAGGCGGCTCGACGACGACCCCCCCGCTTTCCTGGCCCCCGGAACGCTACTTATCCCGCCAAGGGTGAATGACGACAGGTTCGGCGTCGATCTTGAAAACGGCCGCTTCGACTGCGACGGGGACGACTGCCACAAAAAAAGGAATCAAGGCCACGGCTGGCACCTGGGAAGACGACGACACAAGAGACCTCTTCGCACAGAACCGTTCCCAGGCTTACTTACAAGGCAAGAGCTGCAGGTGGCTCTGCGAGCAGTGCTGGATCAAGTCCGTGGAAGGGAGAGGCGTCGAGGCCCCCCTCGCCCCATGCGGTTGCGGCAACAGAAGGTCACTCCCACTGCGTCTGCAGTATTGCAGGAGCATAATGGAGGAGCCACGTCGCAAAAATAAGTCATGCACACTCCCTTCCTTGGCTCGGCTCCCGATCGGATACGGGCGTCCAGATACGGACCCGACCCCTACCAGCCTGTGCGACATCGTTATGAAAGCCCCCCCAGCTCACAGCCCCCGTGCCGCTGGCACAACCCTACCTACTCACAAGCTGACAGACGGGAGGTTCGGGCTCGAGTCACACCTCGCCGTCGCCTACTCCGCCCAGTGCGACACCTGCCCAGCAGGATCACCCTTGTTGGAGTGGGCAGTGACCAGCCCAGCACTAGGCTGCTTCTTGTGGAACCCTGAGCTCGAAGCATCCGCCGACGACGAAACCGGTCTACCGCCTCGGGACCTCATGCCCACCCTCTGGACCCAGCGGCAGTGGAACGCTGGTTGGGCTTGCAGGCGGCGCGTCATCCACATTTGGAACGTGGCCCCAGGCACGCTTGACTACATTCTCGACCAGCAGTCCTCACGCGTATACCCGACGGCACCAGCCAAGCGGGCAGCGGCAGCGGAGGTGATAGCGGAGCGCCACGACATCGCCGTCTACCTCACCCCGGACTGCGCCATCGCTGCAGCCCCAGATGCCTACACAAAGCCTGCCACCCCAGCCGGGGTGCCGCCCCGTCCCACCAGCACCGGCCAGCCTGGCCCCGATGGTGAGAACAGCGGGCAAGAAGCTGCCGCTCGGGACATCAAGTTCATGTTCCCCTACATGTCCCCGCCGGCGGGGCTCGCCCTACCGGCGCACTCTACCTCTGGGCTCACAGGGCAGGACTCGCACGGCGCCCTACGCTCATTGGTCAAGTTTCTGCTAGAGTGGAACCCCACCGTTCACGGGGTATGGATGGAGTACGTGGATGAATACGGCGACGGAATACCGGGCGATAAGACCGACGAAGGGTCTTGGCCCCCCCAATGTTTCCGCCAATTCCTGGTCAACATCCATGGGGATACGACCCCCGACAACTGCCACCCCCTGATTTCCCATGGGACAGCCGGCGAGCTGCGGCGGCACGGGTAGTGTCCCACCTAACGAGGGCGAGCGTGATGCATGCGAGCACGTGGCAGGCACACGCTGCCAACCTTGCCGAGCAGCGAGGGGGGGCCCTCTCCGCCACCGGCTCAGCACCCTACTGCAAGACCTCGTGGGAATGGACCCCACGACCCTCGCCGACGGCACCATCAAAGAATTGGCCAACCGAGACCCAGTTCAGACTGCCACGGATTACGCAACCGCGGCCAATTCTCCAGCGGCATATTTTGCTGAACAGGACAGGCGAGGCAGCATACACCCCCCCAGCAGACAGCCAGGCCCCTGAGCAAGAGGCAGCTCCAGGCCGCCCCCCCAGGTCAGATGCACAGACTCCCGGCGACGATGGGGCCAACGACCCACCCGCGGAATGGCAAGGTTCGTGCGAGCAGGCAGTCAAGATCGAGGGCGAGCAGGGTGTGCCCGACTGGGGGGAACACGCAGGAAGCGTAGCGGCCGCAACCAAGGAAGCGAACCCGGTCGCGAGCCCGGAACCAGCCGCGGACGAAGGCGAAGATGAAGACCCCTTCGATCCCACAGGTGCTTTCCTGAACGCGCCCCCACGGGACAAAGCCTGGGCCCCCTCCTCGCAGACCGTCGACCGGGTAGCCGCCCTGGCGCTTCGGAGTGCCAAAGATTGCTCCGAAAGGGGAGGCGGCTCAGCCTGGGATTACACGGGGGCCAGGGACGACCGCGCCCTCAACCGCGCGGCATGGGGCAGGGGGCGCGACCGGCCCGCATCGGGAGATGCCGAAGACGGAGAAGGGCGTGCCGCGAAATCACCAAGGGGTAACACCACGCGCACGGAGATCCGCGGGGCTCCCTGGAGGGACGGCAGGGGTGCTCAGCCATACTACGAGAACCTGAACGACCCCATGGGTTGCGGCCCCATGTACACATGCACCATTGCAGCTGCGGGCGTGAAAAGGAACGAGCCCATCCAGGACAATATTACGCGCCTGCAAAAGACGCTGGGAGGCGCTGTCAATGGCATCTGGCACGCGTGGGTTAAGCGGGCGGCCCTGAGACAGGACCCCAAGGGAGGCTACAAGAGCGCCCCCAAGCTGAACACACCCCAGACGTGTGCAGATTTCCTCGAGGACAGGCCATGATGCATATCGGGTGGATCGTGACCTCGGGCTCGGCGTGAACTGGGCTGCAGTTAGGGACAAACGCATGAACTCCGTGCGGCGCGACGCCCACGCGCGCGCCCCGCGCGACTACGGCAGCTGCGACAAGCCTGCCCCATGGGCAACCGAGGGCCGAGCTGTCGCGCCCGCGGCTGCACAGGACCCTTGGGCTGGAGCCATCGGTACAGCCACCCCCAGCCAGACTCAGGTTGGAAAGGAAGGGGCAAACGATACTCCCCTAGAGGGGGCGACCGCTACTCGGACAAGCGCGCCCGTTGGCGGGCTAAAAGTGACGCCAACACCCAAGGCTGACGTGTGCCGGACACGGCCCGCCTCAGCATCCTTGGCAACGATCTGCCCCAGGAAGCCCGCTCCCACTCCTCCAGACACCCTTTGCCCCGAAGGGGCCAGTTTCACGTCGCTGCACCCGGCTCAGGCCGCAATGCCTGGGGCCACCCTCCGCTGGGGCGAAGGTTAGCCCCGCATCTCACCCACGGCGCGGCATAGCTAGACAGCCCGCACTGGACAAGTGGACCACCATCCTCCTTTTCCGGGCCTGACGCGGAGGGGCTCCCCCTCCAGCGCCCGACATCTCACCCTCTCGGGCACGGCGGGGCCAGCCTGGCCCGCGCAGACAGCCCCCCCGGGCTCATGCACTTTGCTGTCCGACGACGACAGCCGACCCTCGCGTCAGGGGCGGGTGGTCGGCCACGACATCCCCCCCCCGCCTGCCTGGCGGCGAGCTCGACCTAGCCAGGTCACAGTTTTGGCAACTGCAGACCTGCGCGGCGGTTAGCTGCGACCCTGGAGGACCAACACCCACCATCCCCGTAGAGGCATCAGTCTCCGCGGTGACAGGCCAGCATTCAGCACGGCGTGAGGTCCACGCTGGACCCCACCCTCCCACGGCTTTAACAACATTCGAAGGACCCACCCATCGATACTGATTGAATCGCTTCGCTCATTCCGCCGGCCCGTGATATGGCATCGCTGTTTTTTGTCTGTGTGTTCGTTGCCCATGTTGCGCTCTTGGGGGCGGGTGTCGTTCGGACGCGTTGCGTGGGGAGTTTTGATGGTGAAGCAGTTCCCTGGGGGTCGTCTCTCGATGGGGCGAAATAGAGTCGTCGTCAAGATGCCTCTTTGGGGGGCCTCTTGGGGTCTGTTGAGAGGCCGTTCGGGGGCGCCTGGGAGACATGTTTGAAGCCTTCTGGGGCTTCTTTTGGGCCTCCTGGGAGTCTCCTGGGGCCTCTTGGCGACATCTTGGGGCCTCTTGGAGGCCTCTTGGGGCCTCTTTGGGACCTCCTGGGCGCCTTCTGGGACGGAGGGCTCCATTTTTGAGTTCTCGGTATCCCTCCTGAGTCCCTCTTGGGCCCGTCTTGGGGCCTCTTGGTCCGTCTTGGGCGGCACTTGGGCCGTCTTGAGGGCTCTCTTGGGTCGTTTCGGCGCCGTCTTGGGAGCTTCGTGGGCCGTCTTGGAGCGGTCTTGGGGGCCTCTTGGGCCGTCTTGGAGCGTCCGGAAGCCGAAAAAGCCAGAACACAAAAAACATGAAAAAACAAATGAAAATCAACGATTTTGGCCTCTTGGGGCTCTCTTCGGAGGCCTCTTGGAAGGCTCTTGGGGCGTCTTGGAGGCCTCTTGGGCTGTCTTGGGGGCCTTTTGGGCCGTCTTGGGGTCATCTTCGGCGTCTTCGAGCGCTCTTTGGGCGTCTCGGGGGCCTCTTGGGCAGTCTTGGGGGCCTCTTGGGGCACTCTGAGCGCGCTCTGGGGAGCCTGAGAGGCCGCACCCAGAAGGAAAACCATCTCTGAGTAGACTTGGTCGGGCGGCGGCCGGGCGTTGGTCGGGGTACTTTTCGCCGGGGGACCCCCAGGGGCCGCCCCGCGCGCGCGAACTAGAAATATTGTTAATACTGTTAACCAGTTACCGGAGATCTTAGCACGCCCTGGCCTCGCCTCTCCCCTCTCGGGCCAGGCGGGCGCCCCCCGCCCTTGGCCCCGGGGCCCGCCAGGCGTGCCGACAGACGCCGGTGTTGTTGCCCCCCCTCCCAGGGCCGCCCGTGCCCCTCGCTGTCCGTGGTGTGGCTCCCCACTTTCAACGGCGGTTAGCTGCGACCCTGGAGGCTCACGTGGTGTGTGTTGGCGTTACCCGAGTCTTGCGTGGAAGTGCGAAAGAGGCGGACAGGGTCAGGACATGGCGTCCATCGGCTCTCGCGTCTGCCACGGCGCAGCCCCCCCCAGGTCGCATCGCCCAATGGCATCGGCACGCTTTGCTCGCACATGCGCCACGTGCCCCGGGTTCAGTTTGGCGTCCTTCAGGAGGCAGTACTACCACCAGTGCAGCTCCCTTTGGTCTTCTTTCCCGCTGGCGATGCTCACCACGCCAGCTGGTCTTCCCCCCTCACTCTGAGGCTTGACGCCGTGCCGGCACGCACTGCGTGGCTCACAATCGCTCGGTTCCCCCTTGCATTGTTGGGTGGACTGGCGGGTGTTGATATCGCCACGGAGTGGTTCAGCCTTCCGCAGCAGCTGCAGCACCCCAGGCTCGCCATCAGCTTTCACCAGTTGCGTTGCATCGCGGTTCGCGACAGCTCAGCCCCCCTGGCTAGCTCATGTCGTCAATGGCGTTTGGAGCCTGGCGCCCCACCGGCGACTCACTCCACAGGCCTCGCGCTTGCCCCCAGTCAGAACGACGGACTTGGTTATCCTGGTTCACATCTCATACTGTGTGGGTCGTGCCATGGCAGGCACCGAGTTCCATGACACTTTGTCCTGTGCGCGCACTCGTGCTGTCAGGATGCCCCCCGCCGTCAGCTCCCCTTCAGCTTCGCGGCTGCTTTGTGAGTGGGCCGGCCAGCCTGTGCCTGTTGTAGCTAATTGGGCTTGCCCGCTTGCCCGGACTCCCTGCCCGCCGCCTGCCTCTTCGCTTGCGGCCGCGACCGAAAAAGAGCCCCGACCAGCCCATCCTAAAGCAACCGCTCGAAAAAGGAACGCTGACCGTAGGGTGTTTCCTCTTCCTTCTTGGCTGCTTTTTTCCATCCTCCTCTCCTTCTCCTCGTCCTCGTTGCTCCTTTTCTTCGTTCTCCTCCTCCTCCTCCTCCTCCTCCTCCTCCTCCTCCTCCTCCTGGCGTTGCCGTGCGATCTTGGGGCCCTCTTGGGATCTCAGGGAATCGTGGCCCTGGGGCTCTCTTGGGCTCTCATGGGGCAGCTTTGGGAGTCTTGAGCCCCTCTCGGGGCTCTTTGTGGGAGTTTGGGAGGTCTCTTGGGGCCATCTTGGAGGCCATCGGGCAATGAAGGAGAGAGCATTTATTGGTGTACCCCCGTCGGGGCCCGAAATGTCGCCTCTTGGAGCCCTCTTGGGCCGCTCTTGGGCGCCACTTGGGTGCTCTTGGGGCCGTCTTGGGGCCCTTTTGGGCCGTATTGGCCGCCGCTTGGGCCGTCTTGGGGCCCTCTTGGGCCGTCTTGGAGCCGTCTTGGGAGCCTTTTGGGCCGTCTTGGGGCGGTCTTGCGGACCTTTTTGGGCTGTCTTGGAGCGTCGGGAAGCCGAAAGGGCGGGAACGCTAAAATGTTTGAAATACTTTTAGGAAAACATATGATGTTGGCTTCTTGGGGCCCTCTGAGGGCGCCTTTCGGGGCTCTCTTGGAGCATTTTGAGGGCCTCTTGGGCCGTCTTGGCCTCTCGGGGGCGTCCTTGGGAGATTCCGCGGCCACTTGGAGCCGTCTTGGGGCGGTCTTGGAGCCTCTTGGGGCTCTCTTGGGCCACTATTGGGCGCCACTTGGGCGCTCTTGGGACCGTCTTGGGGCCCTCTTGGGCTGTATTGGCCGCCGCTTGGGCCGTCTTGGGGCCCTCTTGGGCTGTCTTGGAGCTGTCTTGGGAGCCTCTTGGGCCGTCTTGGGGCGGTCTTGCATGCCTTTTGGGCTGTCTTGGAGCGTTGGGAAGCCGAAAGGGCGGGAACGCTAAAATGTTTGAAACGCCCAAGACAAATCAATGGTTTTGGCTTCTTGGGGCCCTCTGAGGGCGCCTTTCGGGGCTCCCTTGGAGCGTCTTGGGGACCTCTTGGGCCGTCTTAGCTTGTCGGTGGCGTCCTCGGGAGGCTCCGCGGCCACTTGGAGCCGTGATGTGGCGGTCTTGGAGCCGCTTGGGGCTTTCTTGGGCCGCTCTTGGGCGCCACTTGGGCGCTCTTGGGGCCGTCTTGGGGCCCTCTTGGGCCGTATTGGCCGCCGCTTGGGCCGTCTTGGGGCCTTCTTGGGCCGTCTTGGAGCCGTCTTGGGAGCGCTCTTGGGGGCCTTGGGAGCGCTCTTGGGGCCATCTTGGAGGAGATCGGTCAAAGAAGACGAAAACACTGATTTGCCCTCCCCCCTCTGGGGCCACGATCCTTGTGATGCGTGTCAAAAAATGAGCCTCCCAGGGACCGACAAAGGACGCTCCGGCGACCCGCGGCTCCCCCTCTCCGGGCCCAGGGGGAGGGGGTAGGGGGAGGGGTCAAGTTACCCCCTCCCCGCCCGCAAGCCGTCTCGCTCACTCCCACCCGCCCTCCCAACACATACGTAGCACCCGAGTCGGGCCCGAGCCTCAGCATATTCAGCAGTCGCCTTTGGATGGGCAGCTACTGGGGGCCAATCCGCCGCCGCCGCCGCCGCCGTCTCCGCCGCCGTCTCCGCCGCCGCCGCCGCTGCTGCCCGCCGCCGCCGCCGCGCCGCCGCCGCCGCCGCCGCCCCGCCGCCCGCCGCCGCCCGCCGCATCCGCAGCCGCGCCGCATCCGCCGCCGCAGCGCCGCCCCGCCGCCGCGCAGCCGCCGTAGCCGCCGCCGCCGCCGCCGCCAAGTACACTCTGCCGCTACCGCCGCCCGCCGCCGCCACACGCCGCCCCCGCCGCCGCCGCCGTCGCCGCCGCCGCCCCCCCGCTGCCAAACCGCCGCCGCCGCAGCTGCCGCTTGCCGCTGCCGGCAGCGCGCCCGCCCGCCGCCGCCGCCCCCGCCCCCGCCGCCGCCGTCGCCGCCGCCGACGCCGCCGCCGCAGCCGCCGCAGCCGCCGCCACCGCCGCCGCAGCCGCCGCAGCCGCCGCCGCCAAGTGTACTTTGTATGGTTTTTTGTCAGGGATGTTGGGGGGGGCGCATCGGGTTGGCTGCGCATGTTCCGAATTTGGAGGCAGAGTGTGTTTTGTATGGTTTTTCCCCATATCCTAAGATGGGGTTCTTGTTATTATTTGGACGCCTCCTACTCCCTCTCCCTCCTCCTCTTTCTTCCTCCCCTCCTCCTCTTTGCTCATACTCAGACTTACTCATACACAGACTTACTCATATTCAGATTTATTCATACTCAGACCTACTCGTACTCAGACTTACTCATACTCAGACATACTCATACACAGACTTACTCATACACAGACTTACTCATACCCAGACGTACTCATACACAGACTTACTCATACCCAGACTTACTCATACACAGTATTACTCATACTCAGACTTACTCATACCCAGACGTACACATACACAGACTTTCTCATACACAGACCTACTCATACCCAGACTTACTCATACACAGACTTACTCATACACAGACTTACTCATACTCAGGCATACTCATACTCAGACCTACTCATACTCAGACTTACTCAACACACATCAGATTTGTGAGGATGTCTCAGGCGGGGCGCTGGTTTCAGCACCCCTAAGGGGAGCCGCCAGGGGTGTTTGCACGGGCTCGTTCGCGGCCATTTTGTGGGGATGTCTCAAGCGGTTTGCTTGTTTCTGGGCTCAACATCCTTCGCTTGGAAAGCAGATTGTGAGGATGTCTCAGGCGGGGCGCTGGTTTCAGCACCCCTAAGGGGAACCGCCAGGGGTGTTTGCACGGGCTCGTTCGCGGCCATTTTGTGGGGATGTCTCAGGCGGTTTGCTTGTTTTGGGTTCAACATCCTTCGCTCGGAGAGCAGATTTGAGGATGTCTCAGGCGGGGCGCTGGTTTCAGCACCCCTAAGGGGAGCCGCCAGGGGTGTTTGCACGGGCTCGTTCGCGGCCATTGTGTGGGGATGTCTCAGGCGGTTTGCTTGTTTCTGGGCTCAACATCCTTCGCTTGGAGAGCAGATTGTGAGGATGTCTCAGGCGGGGCGCTGGTTTCAGCACCCCTAAGGGGGGCCGCCAGGGGTGTTTGCACAGGCTCGTTCGCGGCCATATTGTGGGGATGTCTCAGGCGGTTTGGTTGTTTCTGGGCTCAACAACATCCTTCGCTTGGAGGGCAGATTGTGGGGATGTCTCAGGCGGGGCGCTGGTTTCAGCACCCCTAAGGGGAGCCGCCAGGGTGGTTGCACGGGCTCGTTCGCGGCCATTTTGTGGGGATGTCTCAGGCGGTTTGCTTGTTTCTGGGCTCAACATCCTTCGCTTGGAGAGCAGATTGTGAGGATGTCTCAGGGTGGGGCCCTGGTTTCAGCACCCCTAAGGGGAGCCGCCAGGGGTGTTTGCACGGGCCCGTTCGCTGCCATGTTGCGGGGATGTCTCAGGCGGTTTGCTTGGTTCTGGGCTCAACATCCTTCGTTTGGAGAGCAGATTGTGACAATGTCTCAAGCGGGGCGCTGGTTGCAGCACCCCTTATGGGGAGCAGCCAGGGGTGGTTGCACGGGCACGTTCGCGGCCATATTGTGGGGATGTCCCAGGCGGCCGCCACCGCTGCCGCCGCCGCCGCCGCAGCCGCCGCAGCCGCCGCCGCCGCCGCCGCCGCCGCCGCAGCCGCCGTAGCCGCCGCCGCCGCCGCCGCCAAGTACACACTCCGCTGCCGCCGCCGCCGCACCGCCGCCGCCGCCGACCGCCGCCGCCGTCGCCGCCGCCGCCCCCCCAGCAAACCGCCGCCGCGCAGCCGCTGCCGCTGCCGCTCCGCTGCCCGCCGCCGCCGCCGCCGCCGCCGCCGCCCCCGCCCCCGCCGCCGCCGTCGCCGCCGCCGACGCCGCCGCCGCAGCCGCCGCAGCCGCCGCCACCGCCGCCGCAGCCGCCGCAGCCGCCGCCGCCGCCAAGTGTACTTTGTATGGTTTTGTTGTCAGGGATGTTGGGGGGGGCGCATCGGGTTGGCGGCGCATGTTCCGAATTTGGAGGCAGAGTGTGTTTTGTATGGTTTTTTTCACATATCCTAAGATGGGGTTCTTGTTATTACTTGGACGCCTCCTACTCCCTCTCCCTCCTCCTCTTTCCTCCTCCCCTCCTCCTCTTTGCTCATATTCAGACTTACTCATACACAGACTTACTCATACTCAGATTTATTCATATTCAGACCTACTCGTACTCAGACTTACTCATACTCAGACATACTCATACACAGACTTACTCATACACAGACTTACTCATAACCAGACGTACCCATACACAGACTTACTCATACCCAGACTTACTCCTACACAGTATTATTCATACTCAGACTTACCCATACCCAGACGTACACATACACAGACTTTCCCATACACAGACCTACTCATACCCAGACTTACTCATACACAGACTTACTCATACACAGACTTACTCATACCCAGGCATACTCATACTCAGACCTACTCATACTCAGACTTATTCAACACACATCAGATTGTGAAGATGTCTCAGGCGGGGCGCTGGTTTCAGCACCCCTAAAGGGAGCCGCCAGGGGTGTTTGCACGGGCTCGTTCGCGGCCATTTTGTGGGGATGTCTCAAGCGGTTTGCTTGTTTCTGGGTTCAACATCCTTCGCTTGGAAAGCAGATTGTGGGGATGTCTCAGCGGGGCGCTGGTTTCAGCACCCCTAAGGGGAGCCGCCAGGGGTGTTTGCACGGGCTCGTTCGCGGCCATTTTGTGGGGATGTCTCAGGCGGTTTGCTTGTTTCGGGCCCAAATCCTTCGTTGGGAGCAGATTTGGAGGATGTTCAGGCGCTGGTTTCAGCACCCCTAATGGAGCCGCCAGGGGTGGTTGCACGGGCTCGTTCGCGGCCATTTTGTGGGGATGTCTCAAGCGGTTTGCTTGTTTCTGGGCCCAACATCCTTCGCTTGGAGAGCAGATTGTGGGGATGTCTCAGGCGGGGCGCTGGTTTCAGCACCCCTAAGGGGAGCCGCCAGGGGTGTTTGCACGGGCTCGTTCGCGGCCATTTTGTGGGGATGTCTCAGGCGGTTTGCTTGTTTCTGGGCTCAACATCCTTCGCTTGGAGAGCAGATTGTGAGGATGTCTCAGGCGGGGCGCTGGTTTCAGCACCCCTAAGGGGAGCCGCCAGGGGTGTTTGCACGGGCTCGTTCGCGGCCATATTGTGGGGATGTCTCAGGCGGTTTGCTTGTTTCTGGCTCAACATCCTTCGCTTGGAGAGCAGATTGTGAGGATGTCTCAGGCGGGGCGCTGGTTTCAGCACCCCCAAGGGGAGCCGCCAAGGGTGGTTGCACGGGCTCGTTCGCGGCCATTTTGTGGGGATGTCTCAGGCGGTTTGCTTGTTTCTGGGCTCAACATCCTTCGCTTGGAGAGCAGATTGTGAGGATGTCTCAGGCGGGGCGCTGGTTTCAGCACCCCTAAGGGGGGCCGCCAGGGGTGTTTGCACGGGCTCGTTCGCGGCCATGTTGTGGGGATGTCTCAGGCGGTTTGCTTGGTTCTGGGCTCAACATCCTTCGCTTGGAGAGCAGATTGTGAGGATGTCTCAAGCGGTGCGCTGGTTGCAGCACCCCTATGGGGAGCAGCCAGGGGTGGTTGCACGGGCACGTTCGCGGCCATATTGTGGGGATGTCTCATGCGGTTCGCCTGTTTCTGGGCTCAACATCTTTCGCTTGGAGAGCAGATTGTTACGATGTCTCAAGCGGGGCGCTGGTTGCAGCACCCCTATGGGGAGCCGCCAGGGGTGGTTGCACGGGCACGTTCGCGGCCATATTGTGGGGATGTCTCAGGCGGTTCGCTTGTTTCTGGGCTCAACAGGGAGGGAAATGACAGGAACGAGGATGAGGAGGAGGAACAGGAGGAGGAGGAGGAGGCGGGGGATCGTGAGGAAGGGCATGGGGGTGCGGAGGGGGAGGGGGAGCAGGAGGATGAGGAGGAGGAGCAGGAGCAGGAGAAGGGAGGGGGCGGAGGAACAGGAGGAGGAGGAGGAGGAGGAGGAGGAGGAGGAGGGCGCTTTGCTCGAAGGTCCTTGACGCGAGCAGAACGTTTGTTCCGAAGTCCAGGACATGACACATATATATATATATATATATATATATATATATATATATATATATATATATATATATATATATATATATATATATATCCGCCGCCGCCGCCGCCGCCGCCGCCGCCGCCGCAGGGCCGCCGTAGCCGAGCGCCGCGCCGCCGCCAAGTACACTCTGCCGCTACCGCCGCCGCCGCCGCCGCCACCCGCCGCCGCGCCGCCGCGCCGTCGCCGCCGCCGCCCCCCGCTGCCAAACCGCCGCCGCCGCAACGCTGCCCTGCCGTGCCGTGCCGCCGCCGCCGCCGCCGCCGCCGCCGCCCCCGCCCCCGCCGCCGCCGTCGCCGCCGCCGACGCCGCCGCCGCAGCCGCCGCAGCCGCCGCCACCGCCGCCGCAGCCGCCGCAGCCGCCGCCGCCGCCAAGTGTACTTTGTATGGTTTTTTGTCAGGGATGTTGGGGGGGGCGCATCGGGTTGGCTGCGCATGTTCCGAATTTGGAGGCAGAGTGTGTTTTGTATTGTTTTCCCCCATATCCTAAGATGGGGTTCTTGTTATTACTTGGACGCCTCCTACTCCCTCTCCCTCCTCCTCTTTCCTCCTCCCCTCCTCCTTTTTGCTCATACTCAGACTTACTCATACACAGACTTACTCATATTCAGATTTATTCCTACTCAGACCTACTCGTACTCAGACTTACTCATACTCAGACATACTCATACACAGACTTACTCATACACAGACTTACTCATACCCAGACGTACTCATACACAGACTTACTCATACCCAGACTTACTCCTACACAGTATTATTCATACTCAGACTTACCCATACCCAGACGTACACATACACAGACTTTCTCATACACAGACCTACGCATACCCAGACTTACTCATACACAAACTTACTCATACACAGACTTACTCATACCCAGGCATACTCATATTCAGACCTACTCATATTCAGACTTACTCAACACACATCAGATTGTGAAGATGTCTCAGGCGGGGCGCTGGTTTCAGCATCCCTAAAGGGAACCGCCAGGGGTGTTTGCACGGGCTCGTTCGCGGCCAAGTTGTGGGGATGTCTCAAGCGGTTTGCTTGTTTCTGGGCTCAACATCCTTCGCTTGGAGAGCAGATTGTGAGGATGTCTCAGGCGGGGCGCTGGTTTCAGCACCCCTAAGGGGAGCCGCCAGGGGTGTTTGCACGGGCTCGTTCGCGGCCATTTTGTGGGGATGTCTCAGGCGGTTTGCTTGTTTCTGGGCTCAACATCCTTCGCTTGGAGAGCAGATTGTGAAGATGTCTCAGGCGGGGCGCTGGTTTCAGCACCCCTAAGGGGAGCCGCCAGGGGTGTTTGCACGGGCTCGTTCGCGGCCATTTTGTGGGGATGTCTCAAGCGGTTTGCTTGTTTCTGGGCTCAACATCCTTCGCTTGGAGAGCAGATTGTGAGGATGTCTCAGGCGGGGCGCTGGTTTCAGCACCCCTAAGGGGGGCCGCCAGGGGTGTTTGCACGGGCTCGTTCGCGGCCATTTTGTGGGGATGTCTCAGGCGGTTTGCTTGTTTCTGGGCCCAACATCCTTCGCTTGGAGAGCAGATTGTGAGGATGTCTCAGGCGGGGCGCTGGTTTCAGCACCCCTAAGGGGAGCCGCCAGGGGTGTTTGCACGGGCTCGTTCGCGGCCATTTTGTGGGGATGTCTCAGGCGGTTTGCTTGTTTCTGGGCCCAACATCCTTCGCTTGGAGAGCAGATTGTGGAGGATGTCTCAGGCGGGGCGCTGGTTTCAGCACCCCTAAGGGGAGCCGCCAGGGGTGGTTGCACGGGCTCGTTCGCGGCCATTTTGTGGGGATGTCTCAGGCGGTTTGCTTGTTTCTGGGCTCAACATCCTTCGCTTGGAGAGCAGATTGTGAGGATGTCTCAGGCGGGGCGCTGGTTTCAGCACCCCTAAGGGGAGCCGCCAGGGGTGGTTGCACGGGCTCGTTCGCGGCCATTTTGTGGGGATGTCTCAGGCGGTTTGCTTGTTTTTGGGCTCAACATCCTTCGCTTGGAGAGCAGATTGTGAGGATGTCTCAGGCGGGGCGCTGGTTTCAGCACCCCTAAGGGGAGCCGCCAGGGGTGGTTGCACGGGCTCGTTCGCGGCCATTTTGTGGGGATGTCTCAGGCGGTTTGCTTGTTTCTGGGCTCAACATCCTTCGCTTGGAGAGCAGATTGTGACGATGTCTCAAGCGGGGCGCTGGTTGCAGCACCCCTATGGGGAGCCGCCAGGGGTGGTTGCACGGGCACGTTCGCGGCCATATTGTGGGGATGTCTCAGGCGGTTCGCTTGTTTCTGGGCTCAACAGGGAGGGAAATGACAGGAACGAGGATGAGGAGGAGGAACAGGAGGAGGAGGAGGAGGCGGGGGATCGTGAGGAAGGGCATGGGGGTGCGGAGGGGGAGGGGGAGCAGGAGGATGAGGAGGAGGAGCAGGAGCAGGAGAAGGGAGGGGGCGGAGGAACAGGAGGAGGAGGAGGAGGAGGAGGAGGAGGAGGGCGCTTTGCTCGAAGGTCCTTGACGCGAGCAGAACGTTTGTTCCGAAGTCCAGGACATATATATATATATATATGTATATATATATATATATATATGTATTCATAGGGGGTGACTGCGAGGGGGGGGCGGTGGTTGTGTGCGGGGATCGTTGGAAATGCTCACCGTGGCACTATCCTCCAACATGACATGCACTTATGGCCTTGTGTGGCTAAACGCTCGTCTTACATATCCCACTGCCAACTATCCTACAACATATGCACATGTGGGAAGCTCCAAAGCTACCACGGGCTGAAAAGGGGAAGGCCTGGCAGCTGAGGAGGGGGGATGAAGAGGAAGAGGCTCGCATTCAACCATACTCAAAGCTCACTCTGACTCATACGCAATCACTCGCATTAGGGGTCACTCGTCTTCGTCGGCCCTGCCGCCCACGTGGACGCGCTATTGTAGTCGACCGCTCATGAACAGACGCTCGCCACGGCATGACATAAAACATGAGATGCACATATGGGGAGCTCCACGCAGTGAGTAATTTTACAAGGGGTGGTGCGGGGGGCGTCGGCATGGACCCTGGTTGGCCCCCAGTCGCCTGGGGGAAGGGGGTGTTTATTAATAGGGAACAGTGATCAAGACACCCTCCCCGCCCGCAGGCCGTCTCGCTCACTCCCACCCGCCCTCCGAACACATGCGTAGCACCCGGGTCGGGCCCGAGTTTGAGCATAGTCAGCAGTCGTCTTTGGATGGGCAGCCACTGGGGGCCAATCCGCCGCCGCCGCCGCCCCCCCCTGCCAAACCGCCGCCGCCGCCGCCGCCGCTGCCGCCGCCGCCACCGCCACCGCCGCCGCCGCCGCCGCCGCCGCAGCCGCCGCAGCCGCCGCAGCCGCAGCCGCAGCCGCCGCCGCCGCCAAGTGTACTATGTTTTGTTTTTTTTGACAGGGATGGTGGGGGGAAGGGGGGGGGGCGCATCGGGTTTGCTGCGCATGTTCCGAATTTGGAGGTAGAGTGTGTTTTGTATTGTTTTTTACCAGGAATGGTGGGGGGGGTTGTCATGGACCCTGGTTGGCCCCCAGTCGCCAGGGGGAGGGGGTGTTTATTAATAGGGAACAGTGATAAACCCCTCCCCGAAGGGGAAGAAGGGGGTCGAGAACAGAGAGGGCTATCTAAACGACTCACGCCCTAAAGGGCTGGTGGGATTCATCTGGACGCCTCCTTCACGATCTACCCACTGAGCATGTTGAGCACTTATGTCGTTTCCGTGGGAGTCCGAATGGCCTGCAAACCAACCTGAGCAACACCATTAGGTCTCTCAGTTCCTAAAGTAGGGGCTCGCACGACTGCAGGCGACACGACGCCTCCGAGGGTGGGGCCCGCAAGCCGCTCTGGAGGAACATCGGCCGACAACTGTATTCCACCTCTCGCACGGACCGCCTTTGCCTCCTTCGAATCTTCCCTTTGCAGTGCCAAGATTTCTGGCACGCTGAGGGGCTTCAACAAAAATGCACAAGCAATGGCAAAGACCTGCTGGTTCCGAACCGCCAATGTCGCAACGAACTGCCTCGTGTGTCCCATTTGTATCCACGCGTCTGGCAGCACGAGCCGACTGTGACTGATCCAGCACCGTCGTATTGTGGGTGTGCGAGCGTTCTATGCCGGGTCCAAGCCACCTTGTTCGTAAAACCTGATTGCTGCTTCGGCACGGGAAAACGATATATTTTTTGGGCGGACGCCTCGCGTGTAGCACGTGCAGACCTTGCTCGCAGATTTGTTTAGTTCGGCCTGCCACACGTCAACCTCTGCCAGATCAACTGATTTAGCAGCTGCGCTTCGCTCGGCCTCCCTGCTCCAAGAGATCCACTGTTTCCCGTCGTGCCTGGCCACTTGGATCCACCAGGCAAGTCCCCCAAGGGGGCTCCAAGTTTTCGGGGCCGCCACACGATCATATATCCAGAGCGGGTCCTGATGGACCAATTCAGTCCAAATCCCTTTTACACTCACGCATGCAATCAAGCATGCCAAGCACTCCATTGGAGGCAGAACGGAGCACGCGCTGCAAACACGCGACCTTCGCAATTTGAACACGACGAGCGGCGACAAGCGGCGGCTCGAAGCATAAAGCTCCGCGCTAGACCCCCCAAACAAATACCCAGCGATGTGCCCAACCCATTTGCATCAAGTGACAAGAGGAGCTGGCCCAAACTTGCAAGGACAATGACAGTGCAGGCGCCGTTATATGTTGTGCAAACGACATGGGGTGCGCTCACGTGGCGCGATCCACAGGGCAACAGAAGAAAGACGAGGAGAGAGGGCCCAGGCTTAAGGATAACATGGGGCCGGAACGGCGGGCAGGACAAGGGCGCGCGGGCGGCCAAACCGCCAGCGCGGCAGCAGCAAAGGGAAGTTGGCAGGGGCAGAGGACAACGACGAAAGTGACGGGAGGAGACCGAAGACTGTTGCTTTTGTCGGTAGTACGCTAAAAATGCAGCGCTGCCTGCGCCAGGACGCTGCGGCGCTCGACAACATGATCCAACTTGCTCATATTTAGTGCAAGAAGCGAGCAAGGCCTAGTTCGCCCGCCAGCTTCCCTGCGTCCTTCCTGCATTGCCCAGTGCGGGAGCTACACACTCGAGGGCGCGCCGCCAGGTGTGCGGGCGACCCGCGACAGCGCCCCGCTGGACCCCCATGCAGCTTTCGAGAGCGGCGACAGTTTCGCAGATCGCAGCCCCCCAGGAGTGGTCAGGTCCAGTCTGAGTCTGGGTGGTGCCTCGTTCCGCTGCCCCCCCCCCCCCCCCCCCAGCAGCCCTGGAAAGTGGCGACAGTTTCGCAGATCGCAGCCCCCCAGGGGTGGCGAGGTCCAGTCTGAGTCGGGGTGGTGCCTCGTTCCGCTGAACCCCCAGCAGCGCTTGAAAGTGGCAGCGGCTTCGCAGATCGCAGCCCCCAGGGACGGCGAGGTTTAATCTGAGTCTGGGTGGTGCCTCGCTCCGCTGACCCCCCCAGTAGCCCTCGAAAGCGGCGACAGCTTCGCATATCGCAGCCCCCCAGGAATGGCGGGGTCAAATCAGAGTCTGGGTGGTTCCGCACTCCGCTGGCCCCCCAGCAGCCTTCGGAAATGGCGACAGTTTCGCAGATTGCAGCCCCCCGAGGGATGGCGAGGTCTAGTCTGAGTCTGCATCGGACGTCACTCCGCTGGCCCCCCCCCAGCAGCCTTCGAAAGCGGTGGCAGTTTCGCAGATCCCAGCCCCCCCAGAAATGGCGAGATATAATATGAGTCTGGGTAGGACCCAATTCCGCTGGACCCCCACGCAGCCCTCGATGTGGTGACAGATTCGCAGGTCGCGGCCCCCCAGGGATGACAAGGTCTAACCTGAATCTGGGTGGGACGCCACTCCGCTGGCATCCCCAGCAGCGTTTGAAAGCGGCGACAGTTTGCAGATCGCAGCCCCCCAGGGACGGCGAGGTCTAATATGAGACTAAGTGGGGCCGCATTCCGCTGGCCCGCCCCCCCAGCAGCGTTGACAGTTTCGCAGATCGCAGCCCCCAAGGATGGCGAGGTCTTATCCGAGTCTGGGTGGTTCCGCATCCGCTGGTTCCCCCTAGCAGCCCTCGGAAGTGGCGACAGTTCCGCAGATCGCATCCCCCCAGGGATGGCGAGGTCAAGTCTGAGTGTGGGTGCCCCAGCATTCCGCTGGACCCCCAGCAGCCTTCGAAAGTGGCGACAGCTTCGCAGATCGCAGCCCCTCCACGGATGGCGAGGTGCAGTCTGGATCTGCGTAGGGCGTCATTCCGCTGGCCCACCCGGCAGCCCTCGAAAGTGGCGACAGTTTCGCGGAGCGAAGCCTCTTAGGGATGGCGAGGTGTAGTCCGACTCTGCATGCGACGTCACTCCGCTGGACCCCCCAGCAGCCCTCGAACGTGGCGACATTCACCAGTTCGCAGCCTTCCAGGGGCGGCCAGGTAGGAGGTAAGCCGGCACGCGGGAAGGGACGAGGTGAGAGGCAGCAGAGAAGGGGGGAGTGGGCGGGAGGAGGTGTGCGACCGCAGTGCTCTATTCAAAACGAGAATGCACCGCAGGAAGTTTGGGATAAATCGTCACGCTGCCTGTTGTAACCTGCCTCAACCCTCAAAGAAGAAGGGTCGGCGCCTTCCAAGAGGGTCTGGTTCCCCACGGACAGAGGGGCCCATGCAGTCCCATGGAACAGGACCCTGCTGTGGCAAAGCGCCGAGGCGAACGTGAACCTGAGGCATTGTTCGAGGTCATTGTTACGTTTGAAAACGGCACCAGTCAGCCCGCCTAACATGCACAGCGGCGACCGTTTGCGATGCCGCTATCTTGAATCATTTACCCTACGCACGCATCTGGTTGGATCTCTGGAGCATTCAGGCGCCCCTTGGGGGCCCCAATGCTACGACGGACGTTCTCTCCGGCCCTCCCGACAGGATTCAGCAGGAGCGTTATTTTACCTTCCCCAAAATTGCAACTGACACCTTGTATGTTTGAGGAGTTCATGAGCGGCGGATTTGGACGATGCAATTGTCATGAAACCCAGCGCAATGTTCATGAAAGTGAAGAAGCCCAGGTTGGATGGACAAAGTTGGGGGGGGATCTGCAACCGACTGCTGTTAAACCAGCCAGCCCTCCGATCCGCGCGATTTACGAACGCCCTGGACAACCATGATAAAACAAAAAAACATTCGGCCTCCCCTTCCTTACCACAATGCCGCTCCGTTCCCGCTCCTCCTCCTTTCTCATTCCCTTCCTCCCCTTCTCTTGTTTCTTTCTCGCTTTCCCGTTCCCTTCCCTCCTGTCCTCTCTGCGCCCTTGCGACCCGCCGTCTCTCCCGTTCCTGCCCCCCCCCCCCGCTTCGTCGAGGCTTTTGGCCGGGGGGGCGGGGCAACCTTGTTTGGATCTCCCCATGCCTCCTTCGAGTGGAGATCGCCTTCCTGGTCTTTTAAGGTGCAACCGGCAACGGGGGTAGCAAAACACAGGAGGGGGGATTGGCAGGAAGGCGACTTCACCTAGAAGGGGGTAGGGGACATCAAAGCAAGGCCCTAGGGCTGCGCAGCGATTTGCAGCGCGGCTCCTGGCCGAGTCCAGGACCGCGTCGCCGCGCGGCGCGCGTTCCGCGAGTGGTGGCACGGTGTGGGGGGGGTCGTGGAAAGAACGGCAAAGAGCGAAAAGGGAACCTGCAAAGAATATGAGTGGTGAAAGATGTCAGGGGGGCGAGGAGGGCGACGACAACTCGCGACGAGGAGCGCGGGGAAGTGGGCGGCAACGGCAATGCATGGAAGAGGGCGGGGAGGTGGGAAGGGGCGAGAAGGGGGGCATTACGAGGAGCAGGGCGCGGGGCAGAAAGGGGTCGAGAAAAAGGAGGTCAAGATGAGAAGGAAGGAGGGCGGATGAGAGGAGGCCAGCAGCCGTTCAGGCCCCATTCCTCTCCCTGGCCCCAGGGGCCGGCGGGCTGCCGCCCAGAGGTCCGAAGAATCGGCTCCGGGGCCTTTACCTCCCCTCATCACTTCCTCTCTTCTCAACCAACCCTCCATCCATCCCAGTCCATCCCGCCCCTTCGCCTTCTCTTCTCCCTCCGTTCCCTTTCGCTTCCCCTCCGCCCCCCGTGAGGTGGCCTCTGGGTCGTTTCCTCGGGTTTCGGGCACCTGTCAGATGGCCTCCTCCCAGGGGTCCCAGGGGTCCGTCGCGGACCCAGTCGTGTGGGTCACGGGCTCGTCGCAGGAGGACCAAGACTTCGACCGACAGGACGGGCGGGGGCGGGCGGGCGTTATTTTCCTCCTCATTTTCCCCCTCCGCCTTCCGCTCCTCCTCATCGGAATTCCTCGCATCGTACTTATCCCCGTGACCTTCAGCATTACCATAAACACCATCACCATCGTCATAATCATCGCCATCACCCTTTTCATCCTCATCATCCTCATCATCCCCACCATGGATCTACACGCGGTGTTGCGACTCCCCGTGCCCCCTCGAACAGTCGCCGCCCAGAGTGCTGGGCTGTTGCGGCGCCCATCTCCGCGTTACCTCCCGTCATCGTTACAGAAATGACGAGTAGCACAAAATGGAGATGGGCATTGGATGAGAATTCAGGATAGTCGGCCGAGGAGTTGGTTGGAGAGTTGGGAATGAGTAGGAGGGGTGATGATGGTTGTGGTGATGCTGATGATTATGATGGTGATGACGATGATGACGATGATGACGACGACGGTGATGACGATGACAATGGTGATGATGACGATGCTGATGATGATGGTGGGGATGATGGTGACATCGATGATGATGGTGCTGCTGATGGTGCTGATGGTGATGGTGATGCTGCTCACCATGATGATGACGATGACGATGATGATGCTGCTGATGGTAATAATGCCGACGATGAACATGCTGATGGTATAATGCCGACGATGCTGCTGATGGAATAATGCTGATGATGATGGTGGTGATGATGTTGCTGATGATGGTGGAGGTGGTGTTGATACTGATGGTGGTGCTGGTGCTGTTGCTTGTGATGTTGCTGATGCTGATGCTGATGTTGATGCTGGTGATGATGATGCTTATGACGAGGTTGTTGGTGATGACGATGATGATGATGGTGGTGATGCTGGTGTTGGTGGTGATGATGATGATGGTGATGATGATGATGATGAAACTCGTCTGGGGCTAGCTTGGGGCTTTCTTGGCCTCCCGTGAGGCAAACCTGGGGTACCTGTGGGGCCCTCGTGGGCAGTATTGGGCCCCCACCAAGCCGGCTTGAGCCCTCTTGCGCCGACTTGGGGCTCTCTTGGTCGCATGGGGGGTGCCTTGGGGCAGTCGTGTCGCGGGGCTGTCTTGGCGCTGTCTTGGGCCATCGAATGGCTTTCTGAGGTCAACTTAGGTCCCGCGGGAGGCCCTCTTGATGCCGTCTTGAGGCCGTTTTGGATGCCCCTTGGGCCATTGCGGAGTCCTCCTGGACTGACGGCAGCCTGGGAAAGCGAGGATGCCACGATCATCCAAAAACCCATGGGGAATCAATGATTTGGCTTCTTCGGACACTGTTGGAGGTCCTCGCGCGGCAAGTTGGGGCCCTCTTGGAGGAATCTTGGGCCGCGTTGAACCAGTGCTCGGCCGCCTTGGGGCCATCTGGGGAAGTCTTCGAGGCACGTCGGGCAATCTTGGTGCCCGGCGTTGCCTACGCGGGCCGTTTTGGAAGCTCGGGGCGTATATGCATAGTTTTTCGCCAAGGATCGCGTCTCGGGATGCTCTGGTTCGAGTGGGTGCATCGCCCAGGAATGCAGGGAGTGCGCGATCCTCGAGCGGGCGCGCGCGGGAATAGGGTCTAGGAGTTCGCAGCCATGCGGAAAGTGGCGCACAATCCTCGAGCGCGCGCGTGGGAGGTGAGTTCAGGCATTAGCTGCCATGCGGGAACTGCCGCCGCATCATCCTCGAGCGGGCACGTGTGGAATGGGGGTTCAGGCATTAGCTGCCGCGCGGAATGTTCACCGTCCTCGAGCGGGCACGCGTGGAAGAGAGGGTCGTGCACTAGCTGCCAAGCTGGGGGTCTACAGAAGGAAGGAGGGGCGATGCGGTGATGCATGAAGGGGGGCCACGGGGGCTCCATCCTTTGAATTTCACACACCGTACCAGACAACCTTTGTCATTCTTCCACGGCTCAACGTGCCAGGGGCACCGTGGCGGATTAGTGGTGGATAAATTGGGAATGAGGAACACTCGCGCTAAGGATAAGGGGCACTGAGAGAACGAGGGTGGAAAGGTGAGAGGAGAAGAGGAGGGGGTGCGGAGGGCAGGACTGCTTCCTGCGACATGTGCAAGGTGTCGAAGTGGCAGTCTGACGCCTACAGCTGCACGTGCGCTCAGGGCTACGACATCATGGGCCCCGAGAAGTTCGGCGTCGCCTGCGATCCCGATGATTGCAGGGTAGCCGAGAAACAGGGGGGGGGGGCGGCAAGAGGGGAAGATGAGATATAATGAGAGAATGAGAGAGAGAGAGAGAGAGAGAGAGAGAGAGAGAGAGAGAGAGGAGAGAGAGAGAGAGAGAGAGAGAGAGAGAGAGAGAGAGAGAGAGAGAGGAGAGAAAAAAAAAAGAGAGAGCGAGAAAGCGATGGGGATAGAGAGAGAGAGAGAGAGAGAGAGAGAGAGAGAGAGAGAGGAGAGAGAGAGAGAGAGAGAGAGAGAGAAAAAAAAAAAAAAGAAAGACAGAGCGAGAGAGAGAGAGAGAGAGAGAGATATACAAATATATGATAAGGCGTAGCAGATAGAGGGATAGGGAGATAAGGGGAGAGAGAGAGAGAGGGGGAGAGAGGGAGAGAGAGAGAGAGAGAGAGAGAGAGAGAGAGATGGAGAGAGAGAGAGAGAGAGAGAGGGAGAGAGAGAGAGAGAGAGCGAGAGAGAGACTGACCCGATTTGGACTCGATCGTCGATGAGTCTGAGAGGCGCCCTGATATCAGGCCGAGAGTTCGGGGGGGGCTTTCTCAGGGGCTCGCTGGGCTCGCGCTAGCAGTCGCTCCCAATTGAATTGATCGCCTTTTCGCTCGGGCCCGCATCTCGCGCATCTCCTCTTCAACCTCTCGTCTGACTCGCCCCCCCGGGCCCCCCACCGCCCCGCCTCTCTCGAGCCCCTCGGGGCTCCCAGAATTCAACTGCCCCAGAAAGACGCCCCGCTTCAGGACTACCACACGCACAGCCACTGGGCTGGCTGGCCCAGCCGCGAGGTGACCAAGGCGCTCACTGGCCCGACTGGCCTGAGAAGCCAGGGAGGGGCGGGGGGAGGGGGGCTAGATGACCGAGAGAAGATGATGTAGGGATGATGAGGGATGGTGGTGGTGCTGCTGATGAGATGATGATGACGATGCTGATGTTGATGATGCTGATGATGATGGTGATGATAAAGATGAATATGAAGATGAATATGACTATGAAGATGATGATGATGACGATGACGATGACGATGGTGATGATTATGATGATGATGCTGATGCTGATGCTGATGCTGCTGATGATGGTGATCATGATGATGATGAGGATGCGGGCTGCCGATGCGGACCCCGCTCCAGCCAAATGAAGGGTGCCGATCAGCGGACACAGGTAACGGACAAACTTTAAAGATCTTCGTTTCGCTTGGCAGGCCCAGGGGCAAACCGCGCCGAGTAAACGATGCGGATAAGGATGAGGCTGAGGATGACGGTAAGTAAGTAATGATGAAGCCCCTTTCCGCCATCCATCCTTTGCTTTCCTCTCCTCTCCTTAGTGCTCCGCTCCGCTGGCCCTGCCCGTCGCGCCGTCGTCTTCGCGAGAGAAACCTGGATCCGCTGGCTCTCTGCATCTCTGTCGCCCTCTCCTTCGGGGGTCCCTGGCAAAGGCCTTCATTCCCTCTCCTGAGCCTCTCCTGATGTCTCGTTCTCTCTCCTCTTCCCGATGTTCCCCCTCGCCCTCCCCCCTCCCCCCCGCCATCCCCAGTCGGGGCTCTCCTCAGACCCCCGTCTAATGAGCCATGCCGGGAAGAAGGCGATGTCCCTCATGGAGTCCACCCAGCGCGAGACGGACCGCCCCATGGGCGCGTTGCGCCGCTGGGAGCACGGAGGCCGAATTCGCGTGGGACGCCGCGCCGAAACGTCAATGAGGGGGGAAGAGGTGCCTGAACCCTGTCATCTGCCTCTCTCCACTGCGCCCCTCTCCTTACATCTCGTCACCGCCCCCTTTCCGCTACCCCCGCTCGTCGGCCCCTCGCCGCTCGCCCGCTTTCGCTGCCTACCCCCGCCATTTACCTCGAGCTGCTTACTCCCCCCTCCCATCCACCGCCGCCCATCGTTGAGCCAGGCGCCCTCGTCGGCATCGGCATGACCTGGTTCGGCACCCACTACCAACAGTCCAAGGAGACTTGGGTTCCAGGCCGGGTGCGCCGACACGTCTTGGCACCCTATTTCTGCTCGCTTTCAACTTTGTCCGCCCCCCCCCCCCCCCCCCCCTACCTCCCTCAACCCTCGCCCCTTCTTTGCGCGTGCAGTCCTTATTTTTATTTCTCTTCGCACTTGCCTCCGTCTTTACCCCGCAATTGCGGATAAGAGTGAGGGGGCGGGCGCGGGCGACGCGGGCGTCGTCAAGCCGGCGGACCTCGTGGCCCCCACCTTCCTTGTCGATGGCGCTCTCCTCCTCCTCCTCCTCCTCCTCCTCCTCCTCCTCCTCTTCCTCCTCCTCCTCCTCCGCCTCCTACTCCTCCTCCTCTTCCTCGTCCTCGTCCTCGTTCTCATCGTCATCGTCGTCCTCCTCCTCCACCTCGTCCTCCTCCTCCTCCTCCTCCTCCGCTTCTTCCTCGCCCTCCCTCTCCCCCCCTCGTCCTTCCATCATCGTCCTCCCATTGTCGTCGTGTTCCTCCTCGTCGTCCTCCTCCTCTTCCCCCCCTCCCGATCCTCCACCCTCCTCCTTTACGTCGTCGTCGTCGTCGACGTCATCGTCGTCGTCCCTTCCCTCCTCCTCCTCCTTTTCCTCCTCCTGCTGCTCCTCCTCTTCCTCCTCCTGCTGCTGCTGCTCCTCCTCCTCCTCCTCCCCCTCCTCGTCCTCTTGCAAAAGCAGCCCGCCGCAGGCGCCGAAAAAATTGGCTTGTACACTGAACGTGGTTTGGGTCGCGGGTGGGCCGCGGGTTCTCCACCAGGAACGAATGCAAAAGATGCTCGCCGCAGGCGCCGAACAAATTGGTTCGCACCCTGAGCGCGGTCGCGGGTGGGCCGCGGTCTCTCCACCTAGAACGATTCAAAAGATGCCCGCCGCAGGCGCCGAAAAATGCGGTTTGTACCCTGAGCGCGGTTTGGGTCGCGGGTTGGTCGCGAGTTGATCGCGGGGTGGGTCGCGGGCTCTCCACCTGGAGGGAATGTAAAAAAAGCCTGCCGCAGGCGCCGCAAATGTTGGTTTGTACCTTGAACGTGGTTGTGGGTCGAAGGTGGGTCGCGGGTGGGTGCTGTCGCGGCGGGGTGGAGCGCGGGTCGGGCCGCGGGTTCGCGGGCGGGTCGGGGTGGGTGTCGCGGGGGTGGGCCGCGGCGGGTCGCGGGGTGGGTCGCGGGGTGGGTCGCGGTGTTGGGTCGCGGGTGTGGGACGCGGGGTGAGGTCGCGGGGTGGGTCGCGGGTGGGTCGGGGTGGGTCGCAGGGTGGGTCGCAGGGTTCGGGGTGGGTCGCGGTGGGTCGCGGGTGGGTCGCGGGGTGGGTCGGCGGGTGGGTCGCGGGTGGGTCGCGGACGGGGTCGCGGGACGGGTCGCGGGGTGGGTCGCGGGCGGGTCGCGGGGCGGGTTGCCGGGAGGGACGACGACACAAACAACAACAACAACAACAACAAACAAAAACAAAAACAAAAACAAACAAAACAAAACAAACAAAAACAAACAAACAAACACCAACAACAACACGAATCCGCACCGCGGAATCTCACTTCAGCCACGCACCCAGGGACAATGAGTGACCGTTCGGCCCCCTCACTCTGATAAGTCCGTCGCATTTCCCTTGGCCAGGCCAGTCGCGGCAACCGCATGCACGCATGCATGCGCCCGCCTCCCCCCCCCCCCCCCGCCTCTCCAGGAGGAGGCCCCGTTCGCGAGCCACGTGCTGAAGCTCCTGCTGGAGTCCCCAGTCGCGGGCGCCTTCGACCGCTGCGTCACAACGCCGTGGATTGCGAATGCGAAGGACTTCAATGATTAAAGTGGCACCATGCAATTATATGACGCACAGACATCCATATGCACAGGTATATACATCCACACAAACGTAAATACTTGTGTATCTGTAAATATTTACACATGCATACACATCGTGGGGTGCACTCTGATGTATGCGCACGTAAATATATACATATGCCTGTATGCATATATATACATATATACATGGAACTAAGAGACACGATCAACTATACGTACACCAGCCGTGTTTACACCTGCCGATGCACATGCAGACAAGTGGTTGGATGAGTTCATCTATATGTATATAGATATATACGCACATGCGTATATGTACAGAGAGATAAAACAAACTGGCAAATTATATATATATATATATATGTATATAGATAGAAGTACAAACACCATACACATACACTTACACTGGGAACAAGGAGAGGGACATGGAGCGGCCGAGCAAGGGAGACATTAGGGGGGAAACGGAGAAGGAGGCATGAGGTAAGGGGGAGAAGGAAGGATGAGGAGGAGCCACTCTGCTACTTCGCCTCCCTCTCCCACCCACTCCCCCCCTCCACCCCTCCCCCTTCCGCCCTCTCTCTCGTTTTCTTTCTTTCTTTCTCTCGCTCTGTCTCCATCTCTCTCCCGCTCTCTCTGTCTCTCGCTCCCTCGTTCTCTCCAGTTCCCTCTCCCTCTCCCTCCCTCTCTCTCTCTTTCAGCCTCCCTCTCTCTCACTTTCTCTCCCTCTCCCTCTCCCTCTCTCCCTCTCTCCTCGCTCTGGCCCCTCGCGCCCTTCCGTTTCGCGCAGACAGAGCCCAAGTGGCTCCTGGCAAGACGTCAGCACTGCCTCCCGACGGTCCGACGTTGCCACCGTTCCTCATGCGCCTCCCCTGGTCAATTTTCCCTTTTACCACCCTGTTCCCTCTTGCTGCTCCTCCTCCTTTTCTTCTGCCCTCTACCCCCTCCTTAATCCACCTCGCCCCCTCCCCCATCCGCCCTTCCGTTCGCCTGTTGCCGTTGAACCTCCTCTCCGTGGATGGCCCGGGCTGAAAGGGATGGTAATGCAGCAATAGCATCAGGACATCCCTAGGTTCGCCCTGAGCGCGCCCCCTCGCGACGTCACGGTCGCCCCGATCCTGCCCGAGGGGCCCGCCAAGGTCCGCGTCGCAGGCCGCCCCGGCCACGCCGACGAGGAGCAGAGGTGCGAGGGGCTGGGGCGAAAAAGCTTTGTCGGGGGTAGGGCAGGTCAACTAAGCATTAGAACAGCCGTCTCAGCAGCCACGGGGCCAGAAGGCCATAGGGCCATTTACTTGCTAAAGACGACTGCAGACAGATTCGCAGTAGCACTGTCGCATTGATACGGGGAGGTAGCGCGGGCGAGAGCAGCGCGAGCGCTCGCCCCTACAAGGGTGCGCCGCAACTGCTACGTCGGCTTCGACTACCACTCGGCCAAGCCTTGGCCGACGGAGCTCGGCCGCGCCGGGCATGGCTGCGTGCTGCGAGGGGGGGTGCGAGGACCGAAGCCGCCCCAGCCCGCTAGCCTTTTCTCGCTGTTGGTTCGGCCGTTCGGAGGCTCCGAAGGGGGGGGTGAGAGAGTGGGAGGGAGTGGGGGGGGGGGGGGAAGGGCGAAGGTTGGAGGGCAGAGGAATGGAGGGGAAGGCGGGAAGATGGGCGAAGTGACGGGGCGAGAACAAAGGAGAGACGAGAAGGAGAAGTTCGGGGGGCAGGAGCGATGGGGCAGGAGGGATGGGGGATGATGAGGAGGAGTGATGAGAAAGGAAGGGCGCTGGCCCTGGTCCATCCTCGTCTCATTCACTCGTGCTTGCTGCGAGCGTGCGAGCCACCCGTCACACACGTCGCGACCTTTCCTTCCTTGGCTGGGGGTGCTGCTGCCCCGCCCCGCCCACCATTGGCCCGGGCGCCTGCGCGCTGAGGAGGCGCGTCGGCAGCTGCGAGCACTGCGAGCACTGCGCCCCCATAGGGAGCGGCGGGGGGCGACGGACTGGGCAGGGCAGGGCCGAAGGGGGGGGGAGATGGATATGCGAGGATGGGGGCGCGGAGGTGAAATGCGACGATGATATGCGACATGTTGGAGAGGGGAGTGGAAGAGGAGATATGGCATCCGAAGCAGAGGGAGAGGATGCAGAGGATGAGAGAGAGAGAGAGAGAGAGAGAGAGAGAGAGAGAGAGAGAGAGCCAGTGAGAGAGAGAGAGAGAGAGAGAGAGAGAAGAGAGAGAGAGAGAGAGAGAGAGAGAAAAATACCGCGCGAAGAGGGAACGGAGAGAGAGAGAGAGAGAGCGAGAGAGAGAGAAAGAGAAGAGAGAGAGAGAGAGAGAGAGAGAGAGAGAGAGAGAGAGAGAGACAGAGGAGACAGAGAGACAGAGAGACAGAGAGAGAGAGAGAGAGGAGAGAGAGAGAGAGAGAGAGAGAGAGAGAGAGAGAGAGGAGAGAGAGAGACGAGAGAGAGAGAGAGAGAGAGAGAGAGGAAAGATAGAGAGAGAGAGAGAGAGAGCGAGAGAGAGAGAGAGAGAGAGAGAGAGAGAGGGAGAGAGAGCGAGAGAAACAGAGAGAGAGAGAGAGAGAACAACATAACAAGAGAGAGAGAGAGAGGGAACGATTATGATGTAGACGGATGGGCATATGCAGAGACGGTGGGTCGGGAGAACACGCTTAAGTAGCGCAGCCCAGGAATATCCAAACGAGAATGATGCACAGACGGCATATCGGCAGATGTGATATGGAAGTGATGCTGTGAGATCCGCAGGCACTACGAGGCCCATGTTAGGCCCACTGCATTTTGGCGGTTAAGGGGTCTCAGGGGTTCGGGGCGCAGGTCAGTCGAGCTCCAGTCTAATTCGATAGCTCGGGGGGCAAGAGTGGGGAGTGGGCGAACGAGGGGAGGGCAAGGCCGACCAGAGCTTGCCGGTCCTCACGTTCACGCAGGGCGCGCGCCGCATGTCAAAGAAAGTAGCTGCTTGGTTCAAGGTAGACGGTCGCGCCTATTGCCTCCGCGGGTCGAAGACCTTCATTTTCGATGCTGCGTCGACCCTTCGCGGCGCTTGGGTGCCAACGCCAATTGCAGGTTCATCCCATTCCGAGCTGATGGGGGTAGCTTTTGTCGAGCAAGCCTAGGAGGCTGCGCCGATCCGATCGCCGCTCGTGCGCTCAGGGTTCCGGGGGCAGTGAGCAGAGCGCGCGCAGGATTGTCAGATAGAGCGAGAGGCCGACATAATGAGGAAAGGAGGGGGAAGGGGGAGGAGGAAGAGGAGGAGGAGGAGAAGGAGGAGGACCAGAAGAAGGAGGAGGGGGAGGAAGAGGAGGGCCAGGAGGAGGAGGAGAAGGAGGAGGAGGAAGAGGATGATGATGATGATGCTGTTGATGCAGATGATGATGATGAGGAGAAGGAGGAGGAAGAGGAGGAGGAGGTCTCAACCTTCAGCACCCAGCATCGCAATGTGCATTACCGTGCCTATCACAGAATCACAGCTGCGGCCGCGTGCCGGTTCCAAGGGGCGGATTGGCGAGGGGCCGCAGGGCCCTGGGGCCCATTGGGGAGGGGCAGAGGTCAAAGAGGTTCGATGGAGAGGATTGCGCAGCATAGCATGCGCATTGGCAGGGCGGCGGGAAAATCTGCGGGGGGGGGGGCAGGCGAGGAGGGGGGGGGGGATAGTCGTGCTGGAACCCATACTCTGGCATTCACACGAGGCAGATGATGCGGGCAGGTCAGCAAGGTACGGGCCGTTGCGCAGGGCGCGCGGGGTGTTGTGGATGTCCGAGCAATCCTGCCCTGTGGAGCTGCGAGTCGGCCCGAGTCGGCTGCTAATTCGCTTAAGGATGGACGCGGTTTTTGGCCCATCGCTGCGCTGCTTATCCAGGCGCCCTGAGCTCCGAGCTCGGGCCCCAGCTTCCCGCCAGGGGCCACGATGAAAGTGGCGGCGGGTAAGGGGGGGGGGGGGTCGAGGAAGGGGCGCGAGACCTCTTGCCATTTCCTTTTATCTTGACAAGGAGAAGGGAAGCGGTTAGAGGTAAACAGCAGGGGCAGAAGGATGGGGATGAGTGGGGGGAGGGGAAAGGGTGGGAAGAAGGATGAAGAGTGCCAGAATAAAGGATTGAAGCAGAGGTGAATTGAAGAAGAAGGAGGGGTATACATCTGAGGGCGCATACGTAGAGGGATGCATACATATACAAATATCTGTATAGAGGGAGAGGGGGGGAAAGAGAGCGAGAGAGAGAGAGAGAGAGAGAGAGAGAGAGAGAGAGAGAGAGAGAGAGAGAGAGAGAGAGAGAGAAACAGCTAATATATAAATAGAGAGAGAGAACACAAAAAAGGAAGACAGAAAGAACTCATGGATGGCCCCAGCGCGATTTTAAAATGGCGCGCGCTCACCTTGTGAGCGCTGGGGCCAATGCGCCATTGCGCCCCCGCTGTCGTTGCTGCAGCGTGAACCTTATATCATATACTGGTTATCCATCACTCGCGTGCGTAAATGGCACGCGCGCGCAGGGATGTGGGGCGACCCTTCCCACGCACTCTAGCTGATGTAATGTGATGTGGTCCCCCGCTCTCCTCCACCTGCTGTCGCTCTACTGCGCCTCTTCGCGCGTTCGATCGCATCCAGGGCCCCTCAGACCGCATCGGCGTTTGGTGAGATTCCACATTCCCTTGAAGTGTATTGTCGTGTCGTGGGTGGTATTCGGAGTTGCCGCGGCTGCTGCTTTCCCGCGTTCGGCGCGGCCTTCGTCGGGCGGCGCCTGCATGTTGCGGGCAGCCCAGGATGAAAGAAGGATGTGGCAAGGAGGAGGGGAGGAGGAGGGAATCGGCAGGCAACGAGACGGGAAAGTGGAGTGAGGATGACGGTCGAAGCGAAGGGGGGGATGGAGGAGAGGAGAGGGAGGGAAGAGGCACCGCGTCTTTACCTCGCTTTGTCGGCCATTCAATCTAAGCCTGGCGCCAAGATGTCGGCGACGCGCCGCCGCCAGGACCCTGCCGGCCAGAGCCTCGCGCCGGCGCCCCCGCAGTCGTTGTTGCAGCTGAACAATTATCTTATATATTGGTTTACTGGCGCCCTGCGCCATTTCTATTCAAGTGAAGGCGATTCGGGGCAGGGGGGGTCGCGAGCACAATGCGGCAACGGACAAGGGGAAGAGTGGGGGAGGTAGAGGAAAATGTGCGGAAAGAAACCGTAGGCGGAGGAGCGAGGGCGAGGAGGGATGGAAGGGGGGCGACACAGGACGACGACGACCAAAGAGGCTACGCGCTCGTCAATGTTTCGCTCGCGCTCAATCGAAGCAGTCGGCTCTGCAATCCCTTCCTCCTCACTCCCCGTTTGGTTCTCCTGCGCCACCCGTGCTCTCACGCACCGCGGCCCCCCGCCCTCCCCCCCTGCACTCTCTCTCTCCTCCTTCCTCTCCCCCCCTCGCCCCTGCCTCGCAGCGCGGGGGCGCGCGGGGCGTGCGAGGTCCTGCTGCAGCAGGCCGCGTCGCACATCATCTCCACCTTGGGCTCCGAGTTCTTCGACTTAGGTTCCTCGCGCTACGGGCCGCGGGCGGGTCAGGGCCCAGGGCAGGACAGGAGAGCAGACAGGCCACACGTGATGTTTGGGCGCCCTCCCTCGCGACCTCGGACCCCTCGGACCACCCTGGGCAATCTAAGAGACAATCGCCTCGGCAGCTTGACATCTGAACAATGCGTATTCTGATCAGACCAGGGCGCGAAGCACCGCGTCAAGCGGGTCGGCCCATTCACCTTGAGTTGCGAGACCCGTTCCGAATATTGTGGAGATAGCGTTAGATAAGCAAGGGTCCTGTACGATTGCTTCTTGTTAGGTTATGTTGGATGTAACGTACGTTACTTAATGTACATTATCTACCGTTGTTTCATACATTAAGTTTTTAAGTCATTAAGATACGTGTGATAAATGCTGATGCATTAACGTACTTTGCATGCCCCCCAGGTTATGTCCCTGGTGGCGAGGGAGAATGACATTGCCCAGTTCTTCCTCGACAACCGCATGGCTACTGAGATACATGCTGGGCAAATCAAAATATTCAAAGTGTGCGACCTTATATTGAGATTGATCGGGCACGCACCCGACGAGAGAGGGCCTCTATCGCGGCGCGGGCTGCGCGACAGCATCCGGGAGCACTTATCCACGCTTGTTGCGGGAAGGGCCGGCACAGGCAACTTGCGCATGAGTGGTGCTTCGTTTGACGTGGATCTTCTACCAGACGTTTCAGCTCAATTCACTGGGTCACCATGCAGCGGGGAAGACGGGCGAGATCTACAGCATGATGGGCCCGCCGCCAACGCCGCGCCCTGCCGCCAGGAGATATGCCAGACAAAACATGCCTCCAGCACCATTGGCGGCTGGTGGGGCCAACAGCAGCAGTGGCGCAATTGTCCCCGCAAAGGGCCTTGACGCGCATGTTGTGCCCAAGGCGGATTATGCCCAACTTGACAAAGATGTCCTCGTTTCCCTGCTGGAGAGCAAAGACGCCACCATTGCGGCGCTGAAGGCAGACATCCAAAAGATCACTCGGCAACGTGCTGTTCAGACGTGTCGCGCAGAGAGGCGCAATCAACAATTTGATTTACATTCGGAAGAATGCGGGGCCCTGGTTGCCAGGACAAGCTTCCGCCAAGGCAGGCGCGCATCAGTGATCGGGGGATATGCATTGGCAGCGCGGCGGAACGTGGCCCACGCAGGGGGGCTTGCCGCGGTGAAAATGCTGACCGGGATCGATGAGCCCATGTCCATGACAAGTGCGGGGCCGGTCTTCTCATGCGAACGCAAACTTGCAGCAGCGAAGACACTGCGGGCTCGCAATTTCAATCGGATTGACGACCGCGTTCCCCCAGGCACCATGTTCGAGTTCCAGCTGGTGAAGTGCGACGCCACGAACCAAGAAGCGATCCAGAAGGCAAAAGTCCACGTGGCTGTGGTCCACAGTGCCAAGTGCTGCATCAGCGAAGCTCTTCGGCCAGACTGTCTGCCGATCACGGAGGGCGGGGCGGCCCCGCATGTCGATGCGTTGGCCACGGCGGCGGACCTATTCAAATGTACAACGGGGTCTGGGCAAGAGACGCACAACCGCGTCGGGCAGCATTTGGATTCCGTCGGCGCCCCGAGGTGGCAAGACGCTGCTGCGAGACCTGTTGGCGAGAGGCCCCGTATGACCTTGTGCACTTTCGGAGTGGACGCAGGGCCCGACAACGTTGGCATGTTGCGCAGGATTTCAGAGGACATCTACGATTGCCAGTTTCTTGCGTTCCAAGCTGCATTCTGCATGTGCCACCAGCTGCGCCTCATCATCAAAGACTGCCTCGACCTAATGGAGTTGTGGCAGTGGGGGCCGCTCGACGAAGACCGCAGATACTGGCCCACCGTCGCAACGGTGGCAAACGTTTGGAGGAGCACTGGGACACCTGCGCACCTGCTGCAGGCACCCTTGGACGAATATCCAGAGGCCCCTGAGATCGCAGCCCAACGCTTTACAAAAGTGCCCGGCAAACCCCTCCGAGGCCGCTGGGGCATTATCTCGTCGATCGAGGAGAAGCTGAAGATGGCGGGCGCGTACGTCGGCCCCGTGTTCTCTCGGGCGTTCGGGGTCTTCATGGGCGGCGACGACCCAGGCGCTGGCGCCGAGGGCGCGCCCGAGAGGCCCAGGAAGCGCCCGAAGCCAGGCGACGACGAGGACAGGGCGTTCCGCAAGCAACAGAAGAATTACAGGAGGACGGCAGTGCTTTGCACCAGTAGCGCAATGTGGCGGGCGACCGTCGCCATCTCGCTGCTCGCCAAACAGCCGCTGACGAAATATTTGTGGTGGGCGCAGAGAAGGGAGAAGGAGCGCGAGCTGCTGAAGTCGACGGCCGCCCCAGACGCCTACTTGGGCCCGACGCCGCTGTCTCTCCTCGTCTGCAGACAAGGCCTCGAGACCATGTGCGAGTTGGAGGCGCTGCTGGCGCGCGGGGCCGACTTGGGGGTCTGGTGCGACGTCTGGCACGTGCTCCCAGAGGACAAATTTCCAGACGCCTGTCTGCTGATCGTCAGCCTCGTCCTCCGCGCGATGGCTGGGTGGCAGGCGCGGGTCCTGAGGAAGACCGAAAGCTCCCCGCTGATCCTCTTGAGAGTCCTCTCCGCCCCGCAGGACCAGCTCGACGAGAACGGGGCGGCGATCGCGCAGCGGCTCCTTCGCGCAGACGAGATGGAGTTGCGCCCCTCCAGCAGCGACGCGGCGTTCAAGATCAGGGAGAAATTCCCGGGCGCCTGGGCGGAGATGGCGGACGACGGCCCTGGCCAGCCCGAGCTTTACTTGCGGCTCCTGGCGTGGAGGCGCCAGTTCCCCCACGACGCCCAAGACGTGGAAGGCGCCAACTCAGTGCTGCAACGGATGGCGAACGCCGCGCCGAACCTGCGCATCCCGCTGGAGTCAGACAGGCTGCGCAGCAAGCTCGGGGCGCCCATCTCGCCGCAGGACTGCGTGGGCGTGCGCGCCGCCGTCCTCGACTTCACGGCCGCGCCCGCCTACCAAGGGAGGTTCGAACCTGAGCCGCTTGCGGGCGCGGGCCCCGCGGCGGGGGGCGACGCAGCCGCGCCCCTGCCGCTAGAAGGGGCCGCTAGCTGCGGCGGGCGCAGGCGCTGGGGCGGCAGAGGCCGCGGCCGCGCGGCGGGCAGCGCACAGGAGGCGCTACCTGCGCGCCCATGCCATCGTTGCCAGATTCGCCCTTCCCATGGCCGAGCTAAGACCTGCGTTCCAGGACAGGGCTTTCACGCTGAGCCCCCCAGGGGCAGGGGCCAGGCCCGCGTTCCTCATGTGCTGGTCCTGCCGAAGCGCCGTCACAGTGGCGACGGGCAGTCGGCAGAGGCACGGGGCGGAGGTGCGGTTCAGCCTGGACAGCCCCATCATGCTGATGCCCCTCGTCGACTACGCGGCGGAGTTCAGGGGCGCAGCCATCGCCGCCGACGGACGGCGGGGGGGCCGACGGGGAAGGGCGGGGCTGAGGCGGCGGCCTGGGCGAGATGCGGCTGTGGCACGGCAAGCTGCTGTGGGAGGGCTTGCACCGCGCGAAGCACGGCGATGAGGGCGAGGAGGCCCAGGGCATTGCGCCGCGGAGGGCAAGGGCCAATCAGAGGAACATTCGCGCCATGCGCGACGCAGACGGGGGCTCCGACTCAGACGAAGAGGAACACGACATCATGGGTGAGGCGCTGGGCGAGATCTTCGAAGCCCATGGCGAATACGACGGGGGCGAGTTCGCCGACCTTGCCGCCCACCCAGAGGATTGCGACCTCGACCTGGGCGGCCAAGACCCCGAGGAGGAGAAAAAGGAGGACCGCGCCCCAGACGCTGCCGACGATGCAGCGGGCGGCGCCGACCCGATCTACCACGACGACCAGGGCGACCCCATGGGCGATGATGGCGCGGACGGCGGCGCGCCCGCGCCTGGGGCCCCGCTCGACGAGGCGGCCGTCGCACTGCTCATCGACGTCCTCAAGAGGCGGGCGCGAGCCAGTATTGTGCAGATTGAAGAAGCTGAAAAGCTGGCAGACGCTCGGAAAGGTCTTCCTCTGCAGAAAGGGACAGTGAGCTTAGTCACGAAACCAGACGGGCAGGTCTTGTTCTTGATCTGGACAGACGTCGCTGCCAGAATGGAGCGCTCAATGCGCTTGGACGAGAAGAACAGGATCATCGCGCCGGTGCCGTTCTTGCAACCAGTGGTGCCGCACCCGCGCGTGGATTTCATAGTGGGCGACACCGGCCTCTATCAAGGGAGGACAGCCAAGTCCGAAAGACCTCGTGTAGACGACTGGCTTCTACTACTCCGCCTAAAGGCGAACGCGCAATTTGTCCAGGGGCCCTTGCGACGACAGAAAGACAAGGTGTGCACATACTGCCAAGCATCGCCGCATGAGGCGCCAAACGACACGGCTGTGGGCGCGTTGCATTATCGGTGCAAGGTGTGCTTGTTGGTGTGGCACAACTGCTGCGCGAGACGGGTGGGGACATTCTATGACAATGGCGATGCGTTCCACGACTTCGTTTGTCCAGTGTGCCATGCTGCGTGAACTGATAAGAGTTTGTCCTCGTGTCGTGCCTCCCCTCAAGGGGGCTGGGCGCAGCAACGCTTGTATGTGTAACGGGGGCAGTGAGCTAATGCACCGAATGCGCGTGGCACGTGACCATCCAGTTGGGGATCGTGCGTGTGTTTGCCACTACTTGGGCGTGAACTTGTTTCTGGGCGTTGCAGCACTGCCAGGACGTTTGTTTTAATGCATCTTGTTGTTTGGCTTTCCGTGCGGTGTTCGTTGATGTGATTGCGTTTCTTGCATTTCGTGTGTTGTCTTCAATGCGCACGCTTTCGGGGCGCGTTCCTCGGAGCCTTCCAACATGACCCCCATGTAAACACTGACGCAACAGTGCGTTGAGAAACCTCAAGTCATGGGGGGTGTTGCAGGAGCGAACGTACTTGGACATGTCCCCCCAGCGATGTGTGAAATCAATGTTCCCAGTAGTGGAACGTACGATGCGTGCCCACGTGTGCGTAGCAGGATATCGTATGCCAGCACCCATGCAAGTGTCTCCTTTTCCCACCTCCCGTTCCTGTCCAGGCACTTGGCTACGTGCTCCGCCTGCTATTCGTCAGGAGGCTTGGCCAGGGGCCCGGCCAGGGCAACGCAGGACCCAGGGTCGAATTTGCGAGTTGGAGCGCGTGTTAATTATTGTTCTATGTGGCGCGCATCTTGTATTCTACATCATTTGGTGGAGGTGCTCTGGTGCCCTGAACACATTGGGATATCCCATGCCACATGTGTCATTCATCTGCTCGTGGTACTGGTGCCTGCTGCCGTAGGTCAGAAGGCTTTCTAAGATGTGGCAGTTGGCGCATTGCCACCCGTTGTCGAACCATATGTATGCAGACAGGCATGCATAGTATAAGATTGCAGGGTCGTAGGGAGATCGGGTTTGAGGCGTTGTGGAGTGGCACCGGCGACGGCTGAGGCAGTCGTTTAGCCTCTGCGCGCGTTGCGATGTCGGCGTCGTCGAATGTCCAGTCTGATCTACAGCGTAACTTGAGGTTTAGGTCAAGTCTGGCACATCGTGTTCATGGCGACCCCACCCGCAACATTATCGGCGGATTTCTTTGTTGTTTCATCAGGTTGGTCCCAAACCCAACTTCCCTAAGTAAGCCAGCTTGAGCCACGTAGGCAAAGTGTGTGCTAACCGTGAGGGGACCACGTATGTGACTATCTTTCTCTTTCTCTTTCTCTCTCTCTCTCTCTCTCTCAATGTGTCCTACTCTCTCTCTCACTCTCTCTCTCTCTCTCTCCTCCACCTCGCTCCTGGCGCCCGCCCACCCCCATCCTCATTTGAACCGGGCGCCCCCTCTTCTCGGCATCGGTTGCCGCCTTGATTTGCCACGGTGACCACGCCGCTCCATTGGTCATGTATCCAGCACAAGCACAGTCGGCCACAACGTGTCTATCTCTGTCTGCCCCTCGTGTACGTCGGAGGGTATGTATAACTCCATCTCTCGCTCTTTCTCCGTCTCCATCCCTCCTGCAACCTTGCTCGGAAACTCTATAGGTCCTCATCGTCGCTCTCGGCATCCTCCCCCTCTCTCGCATCACCCCCTCTCGGTGTATTGATCCTACTCCATACGTGTACCTATACATAGATATAGATGCCCCCCGTTCGCTCAGCCTACATGCAGTTCATCTCTCTCTCTCTCTCTCGCTCTCTCTCTCTCTCTCTGCCTCCACATTGCTCTCCTTCCCTCTTCCCTCCCATTGTCCCTCTCAATCTTTCTCTTGCGCCGCCCTATGGGGCGATGTTCGCCTCACCTTCTTCAATCTTCCGACAGGTCTGCCCACATCACCCTCTCCCCATCTCAGTCGCCTCAAGGTTGCTGTTCCCCCCCCCACTCTCTCGTTGGATATTGGTTGTCCTCGATCGCGTTCCTAATCTCGATCGCTCTCTCGCTGTGTCGCTCTCCCTCGTTTTTTTTTTTTTTTTTTGTTTTTTTCTCTCTTTCTCTCTCTCTCTCTCTCTCTATATATATATATGTCCATATCTCAGCCATGTCTTTGTGGATGAATTGTTATCCTGCCTGTCTCTCTCCCCCTCGTCTTTGGGGAGGTCCTGTCGCTGCCGTCCGCGGTTGTCACGGCGATCGCGCCCGCCGTGCCCGCGATCTGGGAGTGGGAGAGCGAAACGCACGAGACGGTCCAGGGGCCTTGCGCAGGGCTGCCCCGCACCCGCACGCGCGCGCAGACACGCGCCAGGGGGCTCGGGAGTACAATCACGTTGCTCGCCTGCCAGGCCACCTTCACATATATGCGCCCCTGGCCCCACGCGTGAGCGCGCACTCCTTCGGCGTGGCCACGGGAATAACACATTCTGCACCGGCGCACTTTTGGCGACCACGCACGCGCAGACGGCCCGCGACATTGGCGCGCGGGGTCCAGGGGCTAGCCGGGGCGCATCGCATCGTTCCAGCCGCGCAATGCTTAGTTGGTTTGATTCGTTGAGCTTGTAGCAGCGCGCGTTACGAGCCCATGGTCGGCGGCGGCGGCGAAATTTGACGCCCTTGTGCTCGCGTGGATGGTGGCGGCAGGCGCGCTCGACATCGAGACGCGAAAGCTCTTGGGCCCAGGTCCATGGACCCATAATCGGGATCCATGGGCCCGTGTCCATGGGCCCAGGCCCTCGTCCGCACTACTGCACTGCTCTGGATCTTAGCCAACGGGTGGGCTCATGGAACTGGGCCCATGGGCGCCGTGGCCCAGTTGGACCCAAGTCTCCAGACGTTGGTCCGTGAGCTACGGTCGATAACCTTGGTTTCATAGGTCTGGGTTCATGGGTTGGCGTCGGCTGGCTCAGCCTGAAGTCAGTGACCCTGGCCCCCTGGTTCTGGGCCCATGGAGCTGGGTCCGTGGACCCAGGTCCATGGACCCAGGTTCATGGACCTGTGTCCAGGGCGCTCTCAGTAGTTGGGGCCCTCATGGACCCATGTCCATGGGGCCTTGGGGGGCAGGGGCGTAATGACACCATGTCGACGGGCTGGGCCAGAACTCATGGACCCATGTCCATGGGGCCCTCTGCGCTCGAGGGCCCCATGGACCTGGGCCCATAAGGCCCGGGCCCCCCCGTGGACCCATGTCCATGGGGCCCAGGCCCCCCATGGACAGGGGTCCATGGGCCCAGTGAGGCCAGAGGGCCTCATGGAACTTTTTTATATTATTTTTTAAAAGAATTAAAGAAAGGTAAATCTCCCTTCGCATCTTTTTTTGTTCAGCGCAACCGGTCTGTGTTTTGATGTTTGTTTTCATGTTTCTGGAACCTGAGGTGGAACACGACCCGAAACTGTATGTGTCGTGTGGTATGTCGAATGTTTGCGTTATGTTATCGCACGTGGGGTTGGTTACATCGTTTGGTGCTCGGCGCGATGATGCGTTGGGCGGTCAGGCGCGTCGTTCAACTCCAACTCGCCCTGATTATTTTGGTATGATTGTGCTCTGTCAGCGTGGCTCGTTGCACGCATTGAAGATGTGATGGATTGATGCACCGCAGTAGTGACGTGTGACAATCTACTGTGCAGTCCTGGATTGAAAGTATTTGGTCATCGTACACTGATGTGCTAGGGTAGCATGTTCTGAGGTGCATGCCATTGTTTGCGCCCTCTGCCACGACGCGCCTAGTGACGGCTGCTGGGGGGGACGCTGCGACCAGAGCTACCGCGAGGCAGGGTACCTAGGGACAGGGATGACAGAGGTTTACATTGTGCGCGGGTGGTCCAGGAGCGGTACGGCGAGGGGCTCACCCAGCTGGAGTACCAGGCCGCCGTCGACAAGGAGTTCCTGGACTCCCCAGACAAGCACGTGCACTTCCTTTATGAGGGCGGGTTTCCGATTGTGGGAAGGGGGGGCCCCTGATCATATAGGGGCCCCTGTGTCGGCGGTGGGTGGGGGTCGCCTGAGGGTGCACTAGTCCAGGTTAGCGGGCCACCTGTATGACTTCGGTGCTGGCGCGAAAGCATTGGTCCCTGATGGCCATGATGAGGGATATGTCGGATATATGTATCAGGCTGGTGGGTTGAAGGAGGAAGGACAGGGCGGGGGGTGGGCGGCGCGCTGAGCATGTGGCCAGGATGGATAAGGGAGCGGCGATCAGGCGAGGATGAGGGGATGGGTGATGATGATACTGCAGAAATAAATCAAAGAGGGGCTGAGGTTGCCCTACCCAATTCCCACGCCATCACCCAAGCGTGGCATATCGTTGTACATGGCTCCCGCCTCCTTCCAACCAACCTCCTTGTCCCGCTACTTCCCCCCTCCTTTTCGCCCTCCCCATTGCCTCGCCCGCCACCACCTCGCGTGTCGTACCCCTACCCTTAGGCCTCATCACTTTTTCCGATCCCCATCCCTACCAGATCACTGATCCATGCTCCCTGTCTTTCCCCCAACCTCCACGCCCTCCATGTTATCTCTATCGCCTGCGCGCCGTTCCGGCCTATGTGTAAGGGGGCTGGTGGTAGGCTCGCCATCCTTGCAATGACCGTGGAGATGTGGCATCTATTGAGACCAGAAAGCATTCAATCGAAAGTGTTGGACTACTGTGGGAGAACAAGGGCCCCGCCTGGCTGGTGCGCGACCCTGACTCGAAGAGAGAGGACTCCTGGGAACTTGGGGTTGGGAGACAGCGTTAGTGTCAACATGCAAGTTGCAACCTGTGTGCTGACGGGTATGCGCGCGGATGCGCGTTGCCTGCGCGCTTGCAGCATTTGCCGCGGGTAAACTTGTGCGCGCCTTCTCGTTTGCATTATGTGGGCGATCAGTCAGGTCGCACGAATGTTAGCAAGAGCATGCGTTTGTCACAATTGCAACGTGTCCAGTCGAGCGGCTCGATCGAATACCCACCAGGATACGCCATTGTGTTCAGTGCAAGACTATGCGTTGCCGAACGATGCGTCATGATTGCAATGCTTGCACTCGGTCCCCTCCTTAATGCGACCTCGCCCATGCTCCAACCTGGGATGGTCAACCCTTTGGGGTTCCAGTCCTAGCTGCCCAGTGCGGCCCGCCCTGCTCACCCCCTGCTCTCGCTCTCGCTGGTGCCGTCCTGTGCCCATCTGAAGCGGCCCCCCCCCCCCTGCGTCCATATGCTTCCGACCGAGGGCGGGGGCGGGCCTTCTTCTGGTCGCTGCACGGCGCCGCGCTGGCGGAGGGCATGAAGGCCGCCTGGGTAGCAGACAAGAAGAAAGAGAACAAGAACGTTCAACGGCGGGGAGAGAGGGACTGGGAGCAGCAACGCAGCAACGCCTCTGCAATCGCACTCGCGAGACGATAGGCGAGCGCCAGGGGCTGGGAGGGAAGGCGGCCTGGAAAGGGGAAGCAGGGAGAGGAGGGGAAGCAGGGAGAGGAGGGGGGGAAGCCAAGGACATAAGAACAGTGGGGGGCAGGGGAGGTGGGCCGCGGCAACTAGAGCAGGAGAGGTGGAGGGGGAGAGGGGAGCGATAAAGAAATCATGTTAACGACGTGGGCGGGATATCGCACCTGATGGGGCCAGGGGAGGAGCATGGCCACAGGCTGGTCTCACTGCAAAATCTATTTGAAGACCATCACCCGGGGCGCCTGCGTGTTCCTCAAGGAAATGGGCAACATAGTGAATGAGGTGTTCACATCCACCACCGTGATAGAGAAGATGCGCGCGCTGGATCAGATTCAGATTGGATGGACTGCCTTCCGCGACAGCAAAGGGAAGGGCGCTTGGACGTGGGAGTCGTTGGGCCAGAAGGAGTTCAGCAAGAAGAGGTTTGATTATGTCGAGGTGGGCTGGGGTGGGCGGGTCCCTTGTCGTAAGCACTTGGTGTGCGTGTTGTTCTTCCTGCTTAACTGTTGAATGTGTACTTGGCCACGTGCGCGTCGCAATGCATGGGGCCCGAAAACTGCGCGGGCTTGATGGGCGGGCCATGATGGCCGCCGGCGTGCTTATCGCAGCGGGTGCACTCCCTTGCAGCGTTGCGCAATGCTTGCGAGCTTGATGCTGAATGTCGTTGCTTCATCCGCCTGTGCCCTTTTGATTGGGGCGCGGGAGATCATGAAGCCCGGGTGGTTCAAGACGCCCAACTCGCACGAGACGACCCGCGCGTTCAGGCATGAGTCGGTCCATGTGATCCTAGACAACGGCGTGTTCATCTGGGACGAGCTGGTCGCCAGGAGCCAAGTCGAGATCGATTTTCCGAGGATGGACTCCTCGATTCACGAGAGGGTGTGCAAGATACTGTCGAACTCACTGAAGGCGCACCTGTCCCGCCCGCGAGCCAGGAATGGGGGGTGACATCGCAGTGGGGCATAGGGGGGGGGGACGCGCAGGGGGAAGGAGAGACATGGGCACAGGGCTCTGAGGAATTTAAAAGGGAGGACAGCATTAGTGGCAACGGGGGTGAGAGATCTATTGGACTTCGAGGGGGGATGGGGGCAGGGCCGCAGAACCCGGGTAGGATCGCCGCGCCAGCGGCCAAGTAGAGGGCGGGGGGTGGAGAGCAACGGACAGAGAGGGGCAGAACATGTTGAAGGCTGTTCATGCTGTTCGGGAGCCGTCATATTTTGCGCGCGTGGCCGATTGTAGTTGGCTAGCAAGCATAACTGCTCTATGAACTGCACCATGGCTACGCGATTGTGTTCGACCTTGTTACCTTGCTGGGTCGATGCTGTCTTGCCGTTGCTGCCCGCAGTGCCTGAGGCACAAGCGGAAGGAGATCGTTGTCCCGATTGCGCTCCTCGCGTTCCCAAGGATTTCGAAGCCTTGGGGAACGTGCCCGCTACTTCCAGGCCCCGCCTCACTCACTCGCATATGTTCTCCTTCTTGGGAGCCCCGCTTTCGAGAACAAATCGCATTTTAGAATCGGGCTAATGTTTCGAGAGGCTGCAGCATGTGTGCAGCTCGCCATGGTAATGAATAGCTCTGTATGTGCGTCCTGTCTTGTCCTGTGTGATGCCTATTGTGACTTGATTCCGCATCCGCCCTCTGTTAGCAAAACGGGCGCGGTCTCGTCTGCCTGGGGCATGTGTTAATCGGACAAGAGCATGCCTGCCATCGGCTAATTTCGTAGGTTAGCGCCCTCATTGCGACATGTAATGCTCTGTGCTCGTTCGCCCTGTGCGCCAGGGGGCTTGCCACTCCTCAAGTTCGCCACCGAGGAGAAGCTCAATGCTGCATTGGAGGAGTTTACAGAGAAGGATGAGCAATCGCAGCAGAAGGTAGAGAAGAAGCAAGCCAAAGTGAAACTGAAAATGGAGGAAAAAGTCAAAGCCCACCTTGCGAAGATTTCGAAAGTCAAAAAGAAAGCATTGAAAGTATGTAAAGATACAGATGGGCACTGCAAAACCAAACCCAAGAAAGCCCGGCTCCCAGTCTTGAAAGCAGCACGGCTGCCACTTGCCCTAATCGAAGACACTCATGTTGGAAGCCAGTCGGACTTTTTCTCTCACGTGGATGCTGCGGTTGAGTACTTGACAAAGATTGCCAGAAACGAGCACGACGAGACAATCGAAGCGTTCAAGCATATTGCCTATTACATGTGTGCATCAGGGTAGCTGGGGAGGGGTAGAGAGGGGCGCGAGCGCGAACCTTGGCTTAATGCACGTACTTGGTCATTGTGGTGCGCGGGCGCGCGAGCGCAGAGCACGTTCGCAGGGTCGGAGCCGCGGTGGAAAATGCTCGAATAAGGGGGGGGGGGGAAGGTTCAGGAGGAGGAGGGGAGGAGATGATCAGACGCGCTGTGAGGGGGAAAAGGAGGATTGGGAAACTAGCAGCACTGGGTTCCCATGTGACCGAGTGGGTGGTGCGATGTTCTGTGTTGCACAGGGTGGGATCTGCGAGCTGTTGTCGACATTCAGGGCAGGGCCAATCGGGAATGAAGATTGGGGGAGCTCCAATTTAGGTGGAGTGCATGGGGGATGGTGCCACGGACCCCATGAAGCGCCCAGATCAGCAATCTACTTTCCCAGCCCCATGGCACCCGACGGCTCTCGCGAGTGCCCCCCGTCAGCTCCGCTCCAAAGCCGACCGCTCCGCGCGATCTTTGGGTCCTGGATCTGAATCAAAAAAGATGGCTGGCGAGACCAACTCAGCGCTTCTGGGAGCAGAGCCCCTGGGGGAGTTGGGGCGGGGAGGTCGCCCAGCATCAAACTGACGGTCAAGAATGCCGAGAAGGTGATCAAAGGCTGGGCCGGCCTCAAGATCACGTTCAAACAATGGCTCTACAACGCGAGGAAGCTCAAGCCGGGGCTCCGTGATGCCGTTGCTCCGCCTAGCCTTCTGTAATATTCTCCACGTCCTGCATCAATCATCTTCCCTCCATCATTTCCCGACCCCTGACCCACTCCCATTCCCTGCCTACGTGCTTCCCTTTCAGCTGTCTGGTATCTCCCTTCACAAACCCTGCCCGACCGCTTTCTGCGTCCTGCTCCGTGTCCTCATATTCTCGTCTGTGCCCCCGTCCTGCATCATCATCCTCCGCCTCCTTCACCCCCTCCCTCTCCTTCTCTTTGCCGCCCCCCCCCTGTCTCCTACCTCCCGATCGCAGCCAGACGAGACGACCGACGGCCCGCCCTCGCCAGGGACAGCGACCCACACGCGTACGAGGTGCTCAAGAACAAGCCCGAGGAGGATGCCGGCACCCCCGCCGAGGAGATCACCGAGGGCTTCTGCAGGGAGCTCATCCAGGAGGTCAGCGGCATCTCCGAGCAGCTGCTGCAGGATGCCCCGACCTTCGCGCAGCCGCTGATGGAGGGGCGGGGGGGCAACTGCGGGGACATGCAGCCCTCGCTCTTCCCGTCGCTGCTGTGTCGCTGCCCCCCCCTCACCTATCACGATTCATATCCTTGCCCATCCTCTCTCCTCCCTCCCTCGCTCTCTCCCTCTCTCATCTTTCTTCTCTCCTCTCTCTCTCTCTCTCTCTCTCTCGCTCGCTCGCTCGCTCGCTCGCTCGCTCGCTCGTTCTCTTCTCCCTCTCTTTTCTCTCTCTCTCTCTCTCTCTCTCTCTCTCTCTCGCTCTTATAGGTATATGTATATTCCGCTATATCTCGTTCTCCCTCTCCTTCTGCATATGATGCATTGTTATAGTTGTCTCTCGTTAGCTCTCTCAGTATCTCCTTCAGGTCCCTCTCTCTCTCTATATATATATATATATATACATATATATATATATACAGTATCACTCTCCTATTATCTCTCTCTCTCTCTCTCTCTCGTTGAACCCGTTCCTCTCTCGCGCTTGCCCCCCTCAATTTCGCCAGCTCGCTGCAGCCCCGAACTCACTCTTCCTCCATGTCCTTCTCAGACTCGTGTCGCTGTCCCTCTGCGTCCCCTCCTCCATCCTCTTCCCCACCTCCTTCTCAATCGCCATGCAGGGTTCTGAATGCTCGCTTGCGTGGCCGTTTCTCTTCTCGCCATGTCCAGTCTAGACGCGGCGCGGCATGCCTGCGCATCTGGGGCCTCGGCTGGAAAGCTTGCCTTGGTTCGGACGTTGGTCGAAGCTCCATAGCCGCAGCACTTATTCGTGAACCCACTCCCATGTGCTTCCACGCCCATTGCCCCCCCAAGGCTGCCCCCCCCCCCCCGCCCCCGCTCCTGCTGGCAACCCCCAGGGCCCCAGGGCGGGTAGGTGGGTGGGGGAAGCAGGAATGGCAGGGGGAAGTGGAATGGGGACCAGGAGGCCCCCCCCCCCTCCCTGGGAGGGAGGGATGAGACGGCGAAAAAGAGTCGAGCACATGGAAGGGGGAAGGAGGTGAAGGATGGGAGCCGAGAGGAGGGTTCCGATGATGATGCTGCTGCTGATGATGAGGATGATAATGATAGTGAAGATGATGCTGCTGATGATGATGATGGTGATGATGATGATGATGTGATGGATGATGATGATGATGGTGTTGATGATGATACTGCTGCTCGTGACTGGTGATGATGATGCTGATGATGATGATGCTGGTGATGATGATGAGGAGGAGATAGGAAAATAATAATGATAGGGATGATGACCAGGAGGTGGGGAACAAACTAGTAACGCCATTAGAAAGTGGAGAGGGGCCGTCTGCGCGCCCAGCATGCACGCCGCGCGCCCATCTTCACCCCTGGACAACGTCCCCCTTCCAGGCCAGGGAAAGGTGGGCAAGGGAGGCCAGACCCGAGGTTTCCATCGGTCAGCAGCGAGGTGCTGCAGAGCGTCATGGCCAAGATCGCCGAGCTGGGGGGGTCTTTCAAAACTGACGAGGATGGCCAGCGCATATTCGAGGATGCCGTCGTTGCCGCTGCTTTGAAGCTGTACCCCCCCTCTCACGACAAAGTGCGCGCCGCCCTCGACACGCTGGCCATGGCGGCCGCCGCGACCGCCCCTGGCATCATTGCAGCTGGATCGTGCTTCGAACAACTAGCGAAAGCAAATGTGAATCACGAACTCCTCTTGGCCCTTCGGATTGAGGAGGTCTCTTATTTGTGCAGCACCCTGGGCCAGATGGGTCTCCTTGTCCAGCAGGAAGGCGCCAACAAGGCTTGCGTCTACATGTCCCCAAGCAAGGCGCATCTGGGCCACATCACACTTGCGTAAGTTAAGCTGGAGGGTGGGTGGGGCCATCGAGGCAGGGGCCTTCCTCGCAATCATACCGGTGCTTCGGGTTCGATCGCAGACATTGCTGGGTCCCTTCGCCGATTGATCACTGGCTCTTCTCCCCCGCCCGTCCACGAGTTCCCCTCTCCTCGCACCTGCACGTTAACATATCGCACTCATGCGCATCGGGGCGAGGCCTTCCTGGGCTCTGTCGCTCGCATCGTGCAGGGATTCAGGGATTGCTGCGATCGCGCCGACGCGCCGTGGGGTGGCGCTGCATCGAGCACCCCGCCTGTCGGCCTGTCTGCCCGCCTGCTCGCCCCTCAGAGCAGCGCCCCCCCCCTGAGATGAGGGGCAGACGAGGAGGGTAATAGGGTAATCCAACTGGCCGCGGCAAGACCCGCCACTGTGCCAGCCGAGCATTCTGAGCGTTCTGGGTGGCGTCTGGTCAATGGGCACGGGGCCGGCCGTCAATTGCGAAACCTCGTATCTCCAGGCTTGGGAGAGCCGTGATGTTACTGATGATTATGCTGATGATGTTGATGATGCTGATGGTGATGGTGATGATGATGATGAAGACGACGACGATGATGATAATGATGATTGTGATGGTACTGATGCTGATACTGATGATGATGATGCTGATGCTGATGATGATGATGCTGCTGCTGCTGATGATGATGGGGGTGATTACGATGGTGATGGTGATGGTATGATGATGATGGTGATAATGCTACTGATTATGATGATGATGGTGATGCTGGCGATGGTGATGAGGATGGTGGTGATGATGATGGTGGTTGTGGTGCTGATAAAGAATAATAAGCTGACGCTGGTGTTTTGTTTCTCACGGTGAACCTGGCGATGACGATGACGATGATGACGACGATGCCGATTGTGGTGATGGTGACGCTGATGCGATGCTAGTGAAATGATGAGGATGGTGGCAGTGAGGATGGCCACCATGATGGTGATGATGGTGGTGATTATCAAGATGATGGTGATGATACTGATGTTGACCATCCTGATGACGAGTGCGATGATGTATAGGCTGAAAATGGGGAATACGAGCAAAAACACGCCGATCACCTTGCGGTGGGAATGCTACCGCGGGAGTGGGGCTCATGACTGTCTACAGCTCTGAACGCGGCGGAGCCCACCTTTGACTCCACCTGAACTAGAACATGGGCACACCAGACATCTATACGTCACTGCGCGTCGACTGGGGTGCACCTCTCATCTCTACTAGAACAGCGAGATGGCACGGCCACCCAATGTATAATCAGAACGGGACGAAGAGTCATTAGTGAAATGACGAACCATACATGCGATGCGGGGGCCAACCCCCGCATCGCACATGCGACCCATCATCCCATCAACGACCCCTCACCGCGATCCCTCCCCGCCCCGCTCCCCGCGGAGGTCGCTGACGCACCGCCGTCTGGACGACTGGTGGCCAGTGGCCAGGGCGAGCACAATGGGCTTGATGATGATGCTGATGATGGTGATGATGATGATGATGATGCTGATGCTGATGAGGCTGACGGTGATAATGACGATGTTGATGCTGATGATGATGATGATGTTGGTGATGATGATGGTGTTGATGATGACGAACGGTGATGATGCTAATGATGATGGGTGATGAGGAGGAGGACGATTCTGATGATGCGGATGGTAGTGCTGCTGCTGAGGATGATGATGACGATGATGACGATGACGATGACGATGACGATGATGATGATGATGATGATGATGATGATGATGATGATGATGATGATCATGATGATCATGTATCTGCCACGCGGGAAGCGTACATCCCCCGAGCGGGCGCGCATGGAATGGGCGCTCGAGGGGGGAGGGAGGAGGGAGAATGGAGGAGCGAGAAGGGACAATGAAAGAGGGAGTCCGCGGGTAGGGAGGGGAGGGGAGGGGGGGGGCTTTACCCACATTCATAAAACTATACCAAGCAAACCTACCGTGGCATTCTTCCACGCCTCAGCGTCCTGCCAGGGGGCACGGTCTGGCAAGGCGTATGATTCTGGTCGGGAGGAGGGAGGGGGCGGAGGACGGAGGACGGCTCGGGGAAGAGGGGGAGGGCGTTGTTGGGGGAATGTGTTCGTCCTTCTGCTGCTGTCCTGCCCCCCGCCCGCTGCAATCCCAGGTGAAGTGCCTTGGGAAGATGGCCGAGAAGACAATCGCTCCGCCGAAGATCTTCACCGTCATGATGGCCTGCGGCGGGGGGGATAGGGAGCGGCAGCGAAATGCCCGGAGTGGGCGGCCGTGGAGGCGGCTGCAATCGCAGCGCCTTCCAGTTAGAGTCTGAGCGGCGCGCTGTGGCCGACGCACGTAGGAGATGAAGGGCGGGGAGCAATGGTGCGACGGCGAATGTGAGAGGGCCGCAACGTAAGATGAGGGTGGCAGCATCTCAGGGGCATGGGGCGCAGGCGCGCCCCCACAACCTGCAGTTCGGGGACGCGATGCGCGAGATGTTCGCCATCCTCCGCGAGCTGGGCCAGTCTTGCCCCCCGCCTCAGGCGGCCGCGTTCGACGCAGAGTTCGCCCAGATCGAGGCGAAGTTTCAGCAGGCGCACGGCCACGAACAGTTGAATAAGGTGAGGGGGGGAGGGCGAAACCTTGAGCGCCATTCATTCGAGTCGGGTCTGCAGTCGGGTTGAGAGGGCGCGGCGCTGGGCGATGACATGGGGAGATAGGGGGCGGGCTGGAGAGGGGCCGAGAGGACGGGCGAATGCGGAGGGATAGTGAGGCAGGGCTTCGTTTGAAGACGGGGGGCGGGGGTTAAATAGGTGATGACGGGGTGGGTGAATGAGATGGGGGAGTGGGATATGACAGGACGAAGGGGACATGTCATGCTGTGGCGCGCGGCCCCGCGTGCGAGTTGACAAAACACAATCATCGGCGCGCCCTGAATGCATCGATCCGCTTCGCGGTCGCCCGCGCCCAGCGGCTCTGGGAGCAGACCGCAGAACGCTGATGTGCATGCGTGCGATGATGGAAGCATCCCGCAATATATACGCACGTAGCGGCGAACAAATGCATGCGCAAGTTTACGCACATAAACTGGCAGGTGCAACGACGGGGATGAGCACGCATTATGATACACAACGATCCATATGTACATGTATAGGTATTACAAATTGAGGGACATGTACATATGAATGTGGCTGTCCATGTGTTATACACTGGGCATGCATGTTGCATATGCAGACGTTGAGACCTATAATGTGATACTGCGTGCGTGTCATTACACATATTCATACGCGTACGCAGACGCATGGCACGGTGACAGGGGAGAGAGAGAGAGAGAGAGAAGAGAGAAATAGAGATAACCATACAACTGCACAAACACACACACACACACTTACACGTCTATTAAAACATGCATGGGTGGAGTGTGCGCGGGAGAGGAGAACGAGAGAGAGAGAGAGTGCGACAGAGAGCGGGAACGATATATACTTACAGGCACAAGCATTTACATACGTGTGTGTATGGAGAGAGGGACACATGTATATATACATAAAGACGTAACGTTTACCAAATATGTAGATGTACAAATGTAGCAATATTCCCATACATGTATATTTACATATAATAGAGAGGTTGACAACAAGAGAGGTAGAGAACGAGAGAGGGAGGGAGAGAGATATCGCGAGAGAGGGAGGGAGAGATCGAGAGAAACAATAACACGAAACAGAGCGAGAAAGAGAGATAGAGCGAGAGAGAGAGAGAGAGAGAGAGAGCGTGAAGGAAGGATGGCTGGATTTGGGGACGAAGGGGGATGGGGGAGTGGCGCGTGTGTGCGCGCGGGTGGTGGGGGGGCATTGGTCAGGCAAATGAGGGCAAGTTTGGCGAGGGGGGGTTATGCGAGCGAGGGGGGGTATGCGAGGACTTCGGCCTCACGGGGGTCACGTTCGACCCGACCAACAGCCTCTTCGCGGGCGAGCGCGCGAAGAGCATCGGCGCTGCCATCAACCAGTGGGTGGGCGCCAACTCCAGCGGGCGCCAGAGCAGCGTTTTTGCGGCCAGCCCCTGGCTGGCGGTGAGCGGTAGACTGGGAGACAAGTGCCCTGAGCCCACAAAGGCCAGCAGGGGACTGCGCGCGGGGGGGGGCATCGGCAGCATGGCAGCAGGGGCTGGGCTTCAGGAGTTGAGCATGATGCGAACGCCCCCCCCCCAAACAAAAAAAAGAGCGGGAGGGGCTGCATGTCGGCGTGGAGAGCACGCGGCGAGCAGGGGGTCTGGAACTATATGATTAGACATGGAGGGTTGTTGGGGCCCAGGCCGCGGCTCGCCGAGGGGCTGGGGGCTAGTCAGGATCCAGGATTGACATCGCGAAGGTCTGAGCAAGAGGAGATGGGGAAGGGTGAGCGGGGCAGGGGGAAGATGGGGGAAGGGAAGGGGGCGAAGAGTAAGTAAGTGGACTGAGTGGGAGCAGGAGAAGGATAGGAGGATGGGGGGAGAAACATAGAAGCAGTCGGAAGAGGAGTCCCAGGGGGGACGGTGGATGATGCGAGGGGGAGCGAGAGTCAGGATGACTGACTCCCTTCCTCTTCCTGCGGTTGCTCCTCCTCCCCCTTCCAAGTGGCGCGGAGGAGATTGGGAGGTCGAGCCTATGATTCGTGGACCCGACGGTGCAAATACTGGGACTCAGCAAGGCGCGGGCACGGACCCGAAAGAGCCTGCTCTCGTCCGCATGCTTCAGTGGCGAGAGCACGTTACCGAGACGGAAGAGGAAGATGCTGATTGTGGATTCGCAACTCAACTATTCCGGAAGCAAGTCGGGGGGTGGGGGCGGGCAGTGTGGGACAGTTGCAGTAGCGCGTGGGTCGTCGGTTCGATTCGGAGTTGTCGTCGCGTTCGGGACGAAGGTCGATGAGTCGATCAGCCTAGCATGGAGAGGGTGGCACTCTGCTGCCTTGTGCTGCGTCGCTGTCTCGAACTGTATTGGGTGTAGTGAACATTGAATGTTTTTAATGTGCCTACCTTGCTTCTGGGTTGGGGGGCGATGCAGTTGGGGGACCAGCCCTTGTTCCCTTGTCGTGTGATGGGTGGGGGGCGGTGTCTCTGTAATGGGATGCCCGTTGGGGGTCTCGCTGTCAGAGATCGGGCGATCGCGCGCGCGCGCCGCCGCAGATCTGGCCCACCTCTGGGCTCGTTGTTGCTTGCCATTCGCATTGCGTGCACGGGTAGGATCTGCGGCGGCGTGCGCGAGCGATCAGACGACAACTGCGCATGCAGCATTGGCGTGTGCAAGTGCAAGTGAACGGGGGGAGGTCGTGGCCGCCCTGAACAAAGCTATCCTCGGCGGGGGGGGGGGCGGGATACTGAGAAACGAAGAAAGGGTAGGAATGCACATTTAAGCGAGTGCATCGGCGCGTGCGCTTGGCACGTTAGCACATGCGTCGAAATCTGCAAATGCCCAGAGAGCGCGCGCAGCTGGCGCGGCAGGGCTAAGGGCTAAGGGGCGAGCGTTTGGTGCTTGGGGGTGAGACCAGCACATCACGGCCATGACCGCCGCCGAAGAGGGCAAGTCTTCCAACCTGATGGTCAAAGTCATTGGAAACATCAAGACAGACGAGAAAAAGCTGTACTCCATCATTCGGTGGCCTGGGGCTGGCAGGGATGTTGGCAATGCCTCCTCGCACTTTGTTGCGGCCATCGATTTTTGCGCGCGTTGATCCGATGCCGGTTGCCTTCTCCTTCCCTCACCCATCTCCTCCGTCCTCCTAAACGAATGTTGTTCTCGTTTATCCTCGCTCTCGTCCCTCGCGCCCGACTGCGCCGTCCTGCCCTCGCTAACTCACTCTTCCCTCCTTCACTTCTCGTCTGCGGGGCCCTCCCCTACCTTGCGCCATGTCGCGAAAGCAGATAGCCTCAGCGAGCGTGTTCGCCATGTTCGCGAGCTCCCAACCAGGCTTCTCCATCTCCTCCCCTTCCGCGGCTACGGCGCGAACCCCAGTGAACCAGTGAAAAGACATCTTGAGCTAGGGGCTCGATGAGCCGGTGAGCGCGATCGCTCGCCGACTGCGCTGACCAGCCTTCGCTTCGCCCTCCCGTTCCTTCCACCCCTCCTATTCCTCTTCCTCCTGCTCCTCATTTTCCTGCTGATCCTCCTCCTTCTCCTTCTCCTGCGCTTCTCCTTTCATCCCTGCCCCTTGATCTCGTCCTGACTCGTGCAATTCTCACAGGTCTTCCCTCCAACTCTTTCGTTCATGTTGCTCCGTCGGACTTCGTTTCTCCTCTCTCTCCCTGTCGCAGTCGCAACCAGGGATCGCTCCTCCTTCTCCACCTCCTCTTCTGCTCCGCCCTCGCCTCTTCTCCCTGCTCCATTTTCTCCGCCCCCGCGTGGACTCTGTTCCTTATCGCGTCAGTCATGTATTCCCTCTCTGTGGGCGGGGAACATGCTTCCGAGCGTTCGCGCCGCCACCGTCGTCGAGACCTTGCTCCCGCTCGCGGGCGTCTTCCTCGCCCCCTCCTCCGCATTGGCTCGCCGCGGCTGCGACGGGCCCGCCCCCTCTGCAGTCAGCCCGTCTCCGAGCACAAGATTTTGGAATTACTTTATTGCGGCAGGGTCGTCGAACTCTCCGTGGCCCGCCACGTGGCCAAATCGCACTTGCTTCCTCTTGACTGTGTGCCTGGTGAGGAGGTGGGGGATCATGATGATTGGGATCGTTTCAAGAAGTCTGCGCAAGCTGCAGAGCTACTTGCAACGTTAGGACACACGGAGAGGACGGAAATGAATGATCTGGCAGACCTTCCGTTGCAGAACCAGAGACAACATGCAGAGAGACATGATGATGATGAGGATTCGGATACGGATACGAAATCTGACATTATTGCTGCACTGGCGGGCAGGGGGTGGGATATGATCGAAGGTTGGGCGCAGCACAACTACAGAGGGCAGAGGGCCACCCCTTCCAATATGCAGCATCCCTCCTACTTGCCCCCCCCCCCCATCTCCCCACCTCCTTTTCTGTCTCCTCCTCCCCCTCTCGCCTCTTAATTTCCTGATCCTTCTCCTTTCTCCTCAACCTCCGCTTCCCCCTCCACATGTCATTGGCGCAACTTGTACTCTCCGGTGCGCCGTGGCAATGCGCAGGAATGAGTGCGAACAAACAGCGTGAGGATGGGGGGGTGCTCGCGTCTGGAGGGGCCAAGAAGGGCGCGGCCAAGGCTGTCAAGTGCGCCTGAGGCCCCTTGCGTCGGGGGGCAGGGGGCCAGGAGGGCAGGCCGTCCAGAACGCCATCGACGGGCCCGACTTGTTTTTGGACGGGTCTTCGTTCGCCTCCCCTGGGGAGCCCGATTTCTCGCGCCCGTGGCTGGCGGCGCCCGGGAAATCCAAACCGAAGGGCGACGAGGACTGCAGGGGATCGACGGGTCCATAGGGATCTGCGCACCCATCATCATTCGCACCCTAATCCCCTCACCTTCCCGATGTCGAGTCTCAAATCTCCCAGTGTCCAGCATCCGGCAACAACGCTAGTGGTTGTCTCCATTTGGCTACCATTCTGCCCCTCTGCCCTGCGCCCAACCCCGCGGCCTGCTGCGCGCCTGCGCTGCCGCCGCTACCATCGGGGGGCGGCGCTCGCAGCACCTCGGCTGCCAGACTGGGCGGGGCAGGACTCCGAGGGCGAGGCGGCCCAGAAGAAAAAGAAGGCCAGGAAGGTGTCCGACAAGAGCGCAAGTTCAACGAAGCGGTGGACACCCACAAGATTGAGTTCCGCTTGGCCCCCGCCATCGTGATGACTGGACAGGGAAAGCAATTGCGGGGGCAGGGGTGGGGCCTGAAGAAGGCGCCAGGGCTTCATGTTGCCCTTCGGTGCTGCTACTCCTCTGTCTGCGTGTTCCTCCTGCTCCTCACCCACGCCCCTATCCTCGACTCCTCTCCTCCTCATCTCGAATTTCCCACGCCATCACCGTCGCCCTTGTTGTAGTCGTCGTCATGCTCCTCCCGTCGGGATATTATTCCTTCTCTACTTCCATCTCCTCGGCCGCTTCTGCATCCTTGCTGTTTGCGGCCAATCCTCCCCCGACAGCCTCCTTCTGGCACCCCACCTCCACCTCTTTCTCTTCCTCATATTTTTCGTGATTCTCCCCTTCCCTCCTGCGCTCCTCTTTCTTATCGCCCTGCCATCCATTGCGATGCGAGGAAGGAAGATGCGGGATGGTGTCGAGGGCGGCTAGCCCTCCTGAGAACGCTCGCGGCTTTGGAAGCCAACGCAACGTGTGACGATGTGCCCTGGCCGATCACCCTCCCTCTCCTGCCCCTTGTCCTCATCGCAGTGGTTGTCGTTTCATGCGCTTTCGATGGTTCGCTCCCCCCTTGTGCTCGCGTGACCCGCGTTCTCGCGCTTCCTCGTCGCCCTGCCCCTCCTCGCCCGCCATCTCATCGCCCCGCCCTCTATCTGAGGGCCTGGGAGGGGCCTGGGCCGCGGCGCCACATGAACAGCGACTACAGAGGAGGAGATGGGTTCGAGGGTGAGGCCGAGGATGAAGATGAAGGTTGGGCATGGAGGATTGGGGAGGGAATGGGGGTACACAGAGACGAGCGGTAGGAATGCTGCTCCATCCGTCAGACGCTTCTTCTGCCTGCCCTCAGTCGCGTCAGAACACCCGCCCACCCCCACCCCCGACACCCCTCCGAACCCTCATCTCCGTCCTCCTCGCCCTGCCTCCCGTCTCTTGGGCGCCTCGCCCTCTGCCACCTGCTTCCTCATTCCTGTTCTTCAAACTGCAACTGCTCATCTTCTACTTGAGGACATCGCCGCACTCATCTCATCATGTGATGCTGCGTCCTCACTCCTGCTCCGGCCCTGTCCCTTCCTCCTCCTACTTCTCCTCATGTTCCTCCCCCCCTCCTCCTTCACCCCCCCGTTCCTCTTTCCCGTCCTCGTCCTACCTGGGCCCACCCCGTATCCACCCCGTTCTCCTCATGCCTTATCCTTGATTGATCCTTCATCCTTATCGTGCAAACACTCCTCTGGCTGTTTTGCTCCCTCATCCGCTCATCCGCTCCCTGCCCCTCCTCATCGGGCCATCGGGGAGGCTGATGTATTCTGTGCCGTGGTTGGTGGAGCTGGACGATGTACCAGACGCGCCGGACACGCATCCGCCCTCTACTTCCATTGCAGTCGCCGTTTTCCCGCATCCTCATCTTCGTCCTCCTCCTCCCCCTCCATCTCCTCCTCCTCCTCCCCCCCCTCCTCCCCCCTCCTCCTCTCTCCTCCTTCCTCCTCCTCCTCCTCCCTGCTCCTCCTCTCCTCCTCCGCCTCCTCATCCTCCTCTTCTCCCCCTCCCCTCCTCCTCCTCCTCCTTGCCTCCTCCTCCTCCTCCTCCTCCCCCTCCTCCTCCGCCTCCTCCTCCTTTCCCCCTCCTTCTCCTCCTCCTCCTCCTCTCCTCCTCCTCCTCCCGTGCTCTCCTCCTGCTCCTCCCCCTCCATCTCCTCCTCCTCCTCCTCCTCCTCCTCCTCCTCCTCCACCCTCATGTCATCGCTATCTCATTTTGTTCTACGTAACCCTGCCCACGTCCTTGAGTCCCATGCGGCATCGCGTCTCCTCCTCCTCCTAATCCTCCTCCCCCCCCTCCTCCTCGTGCATGCTTCTCGTCGTTTTGACTTCTCCTTCACCCCATTCCATATCGCATCCGTTCTGCTAGGAGATGGTCTTCCGCCAGACCACGGAGTTCGACGGCCGTGAGCTCGCGAAGCCCACGAAGAACAAGTCAGAAGGGGCTCGTTCGCCCTTTATCTTCCCTCACTCTCCGCCACCTCTTTTTTCTCGTCTCCATCCACCCTCCCTGCATTCGCCCCCCTCCCATCGCGCCCTCTTCCGCCCCGCCCATCCATTTTTTCACCCCATGCATCCGCGCCGACGGGCCTCTCCACCTCCCACTTCTCTTTCCACCTCCCTCCGTTTCTGAGTCTGAATCCCGTGGCCACTGGACTGTCGGAGCCCCGTCTTTCCAGCAGCTGGTGTTCGATGCGCCGATGCCAATTGAAATGCGGAAGATGGGGGGTGGATGGGGAGAAAAGGGATTGCAGATGGATGGGGTGAAGGGGGGATGCTCGGGCAGGGGGGCGGGGGAGGTCCTCGTCTTCATGGATCCGTTCCTGATGGGCGACGAGGACGAGGGCAACTAAGCTGCTGGCCGGCGGGCGGCCTTGTCGCCCGCCGCCCAGCCCGGCGCGGCGCGGCCCGACGCGGGCCGCGTGCCCCTCGGGCATCAATTGTTTTTGTGTGGTTTGCTGTCAGCTATCACCCTTCTTGCCCTGGGCCCGTCTGTTCCTCCTTCCCTTTCCTTCCTGATTTTCTTTCCCTTTACCTCTCTACTCCCTTCTCGCCTGCCCCCCGCCCCCCCCCGCCCGCTGCGCCCGCCCCCCGCGGGGGAGAGCATGCAAAACCCTGGGGGGAGGAACAGGGAGGAAGAATAACAACAGGGAAAGGGTGAATGCTGACAGCTGACCGCTCAAAAACAATGGCCCGAGCTGGCCCCTTGGCCCCCGCGCCAGGGCCCGCCGCCCGCCCGGGCGGCCCGCGCGGGCCTCGAGCCGCTTGGGCCGCGACGAGTCGAGGAGGAGTCTTTCGCGGCCGCCTTGGCGGGTCGCCGGAAATGCTAGCCCGATTCTCGTTCTTTCCATGGTTCTTGCACATCCCCCTATTTTCCTTCGGCCCATCCTGCCCTGTCCCTCCCAGATCCGCCCATCCAAACCAACCCTTCCTACTTTCATGGTAGTCGCCAGCATTTCATGGGAATTGCAACGTCCTAAATCACTTGCTCATGAAGTCCTCATTGTATGTGCATTTGTGCGTTGAGAATGGTCACGACCACCCGTGCCATGTGCATAATGTCGCACGCACTAGCACAGGCCTGCAACGCCGCAAGGTCATCAACATACGAAGGTGAGCCGACGAGAGCGTCCAAGTCGTCCTTTGGCTCGCGAAAGAACACCCAGCATCTGGGACAAAGTCTCCAGCATCGATGGCCGAACCTTCCTGGACAAAACCCCCCCGAATCCGTTCATGGACAGGTGCGAGAGCTAACGTGAACAAAAGGTCGGTGGGCGACCCTTGTCTCGCGTCGTTGGGGGGGCAATCCCAATGCAACCTTTAACCTGGAACCATTGGCAAGAGCTAATACCTGTGATCATGTCAGGGAGGTGCCCACCACCTACTCGTTCAAACATCGTGGGCTGCGCCAGCAGCTGGTGCATCACATTAGTTACCTGGTACATTGACAAGGGATTCTCCAGCGTGGAAAGCAGCATGGAGGTCAGTGAAATCAAGACGGACGACCATCCCTACCTTTCCATGAAATCTTGAAAGCCTTAACCTGTAAGAGGCCTCAACGGTGCCTCTACCTGGACGCCCCCCGCGCTGATCAGCGTCCATGAGTACAGCTGCCACATCAAGAATCTTATATCCCAAGAACTTATGGCAATCCTTGCAAGCGTGGAACCCTAACAGTATTTCGCGGACATCAGAAAGGTACCTAGAGTTTCTCCTTCTCTTCCACGCTTTCTTCCACGCAAGCGGCTCACGACGCATGAGCTGGACCTTCAACATGAAGGAAAGAAGCCTTTGCGCGCTCACCTTAGGAGCCGCCTTGCACATTTTGCTGGTGGTTGTGTCTGGCCCCCTGGCACGCCTACAGTCGGCATTGAGGATGACCGTCCTCAACGTGCCAATCCCCGTAGGGTCGGTGCTTTCCATTCACCACCTGGAGCTATAAATCTGTCGTTGCCTGTTGTGAGCCTGCGCGAGCTGGCTTACGGAGCACGCGCTGTCTTCTCTGCGCGGGCAAAATGGTGGGGCAGGCCGAGTGCAAGGGCCTGCCTGGACTCGAACGCCCCGCCGTTACCATCCGTTCTAAGCGGCGACGCACTTTGGTTGTCCTTCCCTTTGACCCTTCACAAAGCAAGAAGACGCTTGACTAACCTCCAATCCTCCCTCGCATCACCTGCCGCCGAAGCATCCTTAATACCTTCGGCAGTTTCCTTCGTGAACTCAGTGCGGTCAGAACGCAGCTTCCGACGCAGGCCCTTTGGGAAGCACGCAAGAAACAAAGCATGAAATCTGCCAACATCGGCATGGTGGGATCACCTGCCTTACAATGCCAAGCGCCTCGCTGAACTCGGTGAAACGTTATTGGGCCTGCCAGGCCTCGCTATCGCGGTTTCGACAGTGTCCAACATTGAGTCGATCAAGCAAAACAGAGACCAATTGTTGAAATCACGACATTGTCTCAAAGCCCCTCTCACTGCTTTGCGGACCCTGATGGCCCAAGGGTCTTACTCCGGATGTAGTTTGTATTCTGCCCCTGGTGTTTCTTGGACAACACTTGTGAAACCATTATGTAAGTATCCTGACATGTTCATTTACAACAATGAACCTATGTACCTTGGGATGCAATGCAAGCTCGTTGGAGAAGGCGCCCTGCTTCTCTGGGTCTCTTGCTTACTGCAGGTCAAAAGTTTGCAACCCCCGCGTGGGCAAGACATAATCTGCCCACTGGGGTTTGACAACAAGTGGGTAATGATCCTGATCTGTCTTGTCCACATCAATCTCATGCATTACACCGTGCTCCTGAACATCTCGTACCAACAGAGGGGTCGACACACATAGTCGAAGCGATGATTTGTCGTCTGCTTGGGCGCATCTGTATACGAAGGTGTGCTAGGAGCAGCGTGTGTGGCACAGGCGCACAGCTGCGCATGACAGGGCGACTTATGAAACATGACCCCCGTTCTCGTCCTCAATGTAAGCCTGACCCCCCCAACCGAACTGGACCGATCCGACCCCCAACCTTGAATTAGCATCGGTGAGTGCGATATCGACGCTGTGCCGAATCATGATCTCATCTGCTTGGTCCCACCAGCGTTTGCGGATGCTGTGATGGACCTCGGGACTGGAAGCGTGGCACACCATGGCCACAGCCTGCCAAGCATGAGCACTGATTTGCACGGCGATCCACCTTGGGTTCACCGCTACAGTAATCAGTGCGCAGGCTTCAGCGCAATATCCCTTTCATTACGACGTGCATATGGCATATGGCAACTGTCAACTGATCCACAGCGCACACCCAACTTGTATCCCCTCCTCAGTCCCTGAAGCTAACAATAGTGGTTGTCTGCCAGTCAACTGCCACGAAGCGCCCTCGCCTCTTGGACTCCAACCAGTAGTGCTCCAGCCTCGTGAAAGTGCTGCCGCAACAGCTGTCCCCTCAAAAGTGCCTCATCTCCCTTGGCAGAATCCTGAGCCGCCTCTGCGTTGTACGAGACAAGCGTCACTTGCTCTAGCACCACAGTTGAGGAACGCTCTCGGTCAAGCTCTGACTGCCCGGAGGTCCCAGTGAGCGCCTGCAAGTCTTCAGGACATTCCCGCGGCGAATCTGGCAACTTGAACGACTGATCATGGGCAAGTGGATAGTGTTGCTCGTTAACAGGACTGAGCTCGGCAACGGTTGCCAAGCTAGTTCAGGCGAAACAACATGTTGCGCACAATTCTCGTGTGCACGCAGTGGTACTTCTACGTGTACATGGACATCCAAAGGCAATCTGCTAGTTCGTTCCACAAATTACGTTTATGACCATACGTGTGTAACATGTGGCCCGCGCACTCGTGCAAGTTCGCGCAGGTGACGTCACTTGCAAGAGCTGCGAAGTCTGGTTCTGCATCGGCCACTGCCATGCCGAGGGTCAAGCTGATGGCCACCTCGGAATCAGACATGGTATGCACCACTGGGAGGAGAGCGGCAGGGTCATAAGTGGGCGTACTTCCCAACAGCCCAGACGAGTGCCCAAACAAGACCTACCAGCTCTGCAGTGGCACTGCTAATCCTCTTGCTCAGCTGGAACACAGTCGTTCTGTGTACGAGCCCGGCAAGAACGCCCAGGAATTCAACCTCGATTTCTTCGTTGATGCGAATCCCCATAAGAGCCCACATGCTCTGATCTTTTTCTTCAGGAACCGACCCATCTGTGCGCAGGATGACGTGCTGCGACGGCTGTGCAACATACGGTGCTACCTCCAGGGCAACACTGGCATAATCCTTCAACTCAATGTGCCCTGCATCGGTCAAGAATTCTAGCTGACTGCCCACTTGATGCAAGCAATCGACCACCCTTTCGGCCCCAGGAGGCGCACATCCAATGTGACCTTCGGCGTCGGCAATCAAGGTACTCAAACTTATGATCATGTTTGGCACAGGGCTGGCCTGAGCTGGTGGCGAAGCCTGCAGTATATACAAGGGGCTCAGGGCGGATTCGGTATCGTATTCACGAACTTCGCAAATCTCCCACGCATCACCCGCCTCTCCCCACGATGCGCGCTCCGACTCGAGATGCGTGCTTGAAAAGCTTGCTGCGCCGCGTCCTGTTGCGCGCCTCCAACGAGGGAGTCCTCGCCCGAGCGGGCGAGGGAGTCCTCAGCAGCATGCGTCTGCAGAAGTGCATTGTCTTGCGCAGGATTATGAACGAGCCCCTGCTCATTCTCCTGCCCTTGCGGCGGAGCGGTCTCCACATCAGCATTGCCCGGCTGATGGCTGGCATGATGCACGGCAATTGGCGTGGTCTCATGCAGCTCATCCTTCTCAGGGCCACTGCTATCACCCCAAGACCCGGGCTATCGGCTGCATGTGGCCCAGCAGACCCAGCTACCACACCATGCCTTTGAGCGGCCTCTGTTGGTCCACTTTCGTCTTGAAAGGGAAGCTCAGCGTTCCAGCATGCATGCAACATATGCCCTGTACAAACGTACTTTCGCTCGGAAAGGGCCCCTGGGCCACCCACTTCCTTGTGGGCGGCGTTGCCGTGCATGTTGCAAGGCGTCAAGCGCGTGCCGCAAATGAGCAGAGCATGCTCTGGTATCGTGTCCAAGCGAAATCCCCACGCGCCTGCAATCACGCCGCCATGCTTCCTTGCAGATTTCCCGAGCATTATCCAGTCGGCTCTGTGCTGTGAGTCCTAGTGGTGCTAGCACTGTGCTGCCCGCGATCTGATGTGGGACCCATTCGACACACAAAGCCATCCAATCTTCAAATACCTTATCGTCACCCCTGACGACGCATACGCTGGCCGAAGGTTGGGCCTTTCCAGAAAGGGCACGGTGGAGGCGTCTTGAGGAATAATCCCAGGAGGCGCCAGTCCCTGGAGGGTTCCTTATGCAATGAGGGCGGCGGTGATATCCATGGGCGATCCACGATTAGAGTTCCACTGGCTTCCAGACCTTGGATTCCTTGATTGCAGTGATTCTTCGACGCGCGGGGGCTCTGGCTTCAAGCTCTCATTCGGCGGGCGCCCTCGCGCGCCCGTTCCTCCGCGCACCCCCCAGTGGATGCTGGCCTCGTTCCTGGCGGCTGCGGCGTCCGCGTGCAGCCGGCGCGCGCCTGCTGCCTCCCTGGCTGGGGCCGGCGCCTCGCTGGGCAGCGCGGCGCCTGGGCCCGCGGTGCAGACCGTCAACGTGCACCTGGCCCCTTGCGGGGCCGGCGGCTCGCCGGCTGGCGCGGCTCCCGGCGCGGGCCCTGCGGCCCGGGACGCGGGCGCGCAGACGGAGACCGAGGAGCCGGCGCCCCGCCCGACTCTGGCCGCCCCGCCCCGTGCGCCCCGAGCGGCGCGCGCCGAGGCCTGGGCCTATAGGCGGTCTGGGCGAGCCCAGCGGCCCCGGACCTCGTGGGGGTCCACTGCGGCGCGCGGCGGGCTTGTGACGTGACGTCATCGCCGGGCGGATCGGCGGGTACCGCTCCTTCCGCGGCGACCGCCTGCGCCGCTTCGCCTCGGAGGACGAGGCGATTGCTGGCTACCTTGCCGAGGCCGCCCGCCACGGCGCCCCTGTGCCGCCCCCCCTCCACCGCTGGTGAGGATGGCTCAGGAGGAGAACGCGGTCGACACTGGCGAGGAGGAGGACGAGGACCTCAGCGCCTGGTTTGTGTGCGCCACGCCCCAGAACGTGTCAGCCGCGGCGCTGCTGCCCGCCCCTGCTGCTGGAGGGATCGCTGGAGAGTTCGGGTTCCTCGCGCTGAAGGCTGGCGAGGGCGAGGTCTACGCCTTCCACGACGACGGCTGGTGGCCCGACCCAGTGGCTGCTGCAAGGCGGTCCCCGCCGTGATGCGGGCCGCCCTGGACCCTCTCCAGGGCGCTGGCGAGCCCGCGCTCGTGGCGAAAGGCGCACCGCAGGAGATGGGGCCGGCGCCGTCCGCCTTCGGACCGCAGCTCCGCCCCCCTCTGGTGCCCGGGCTCCAGCCAGCGGCCGCCGAGGCTGGGTTCGGCGCGCGGTTCGCAGGGGAGGCCTCTCTGCTCCCTCCAGCCGCCGCGACGCCGCCGAGCGAGCTGCTGGAGCAGCAGCGGGCTGGCGCGGTCGAGGAGTTGAGTGGCCGCGGAGGTGGCGGAGCTGAAGCGGCAGCGGGCAGCCGTGCACGCGCAGCCGGCTGCTCTGCCCGCCTCCCCGAAGGCGCCGACCAGGAAGGCCCTCACCAGGCAGGCGCCGCAGCAGCCGCAGCAGGTCCTGGAGCAGATCCTGGCCGGGCAGAACGCGTTTTGGGAGAGGGTCGCAGCTTTGGAGGGCCTGCCCGCCCCGCGCGCCGCTGCGGCCGCCGCCGGGCCACCTCCGCCCCGCCGGGGAGGCGCGGCGCACCCGTTCCTGCAGCGGCCCCCCTCCGGCCAGGCGACCTCGGGCCCCCTAGGTCCTGCTCTGTCGCCGGGCCCTCCGCCCCCGCCTCCACGCAGCTCTGCCCCTCCGCTAGCGGGCCAGACCGCGGAGCCCCAGCCCCCTGCTGGCCCAGCAGGCGTCATTGATGGGGGCCCTAGCTCAGAGCGGCGGTCGCCTACCAGACGCACTGTCGCTCCTGGCGGACGGCGGGCACGACGACGGGCTTGGCGAGAGCACTGGCATGCGACTTGGCGGCGCGCGCGGCGCTGCCGCCCCGAGGCTGTTCCGACGTCGGGCCCAGAGCAGCCCCCAGGCCGTCTCCGCCATGGCCAGGCGGACATCGCCAGCTCAACATGACGGGCGCCGCGAGCGAGGAGGGCATGAGCGACTCCATGATCGGCTACACCAAGGACACGCTGGCCCTCGAGGACGCGGAGCGGAAGCTGGCGCCGGCCGCCGCACCGAGGGCCGAGGAGGACGGAGGAAAGGGGGGGGCTCAAAGCGCCAAGGCAAGGCTTCTGGCGCGCCCCCCCCCCCACGAGTGAGAGCGGGGCTCCCTGGGCTGGCTGGCCCGGGAGCTCTGCATGACACTGCCCCAGCCTCGTGGCCGCGCGGACGCGCGGGGGACCGCGGGAGGCTGGCTGGTGGGCGGCAGCAATACGCTGGACGTGGGCATCCGCTGGGGTTTTGGCCTGATCCGCCGCCTGCGCGGGCTTCGCACGGCCTTCGGCGCCTTCGTCCGCTCCTCCATGCACGCCGCTGGGTTCCAGGAGGTTGCGACTCCTGCCGCCGGTCTGCTGCCCTGCCCCCCGCCCTTCGGGTGGGCTGCTGGTGCCCCCCCGCGGGGCGTGCGCGCTCGCAGGCGATGGCTTCGCACTCACGTCGAGCGCATGTGGGTTAACGCCGTCGTCCTCGCGCTCTCCCACCTGCACCTGGGCGAGTCGCGGAGCTGCCCGCCGCGCGCCCGCGCGGGGAGGCCTCTCAGTTCGTCTCAGTCCGAGGCTGTGTCCAGGCTGAGGAGGCTTCTGCGACCGATGTGCCGGCCCCTGCAATGGCAAGGTGGCCGCGTGGAGAAGGCCGACGCTCTGCTCGACTATCTCCTGAATGCGATGCAGCTCCCCCTGGGCGCCGCGGCGCCCTCTCCTGACTGCGAGGGGGCGACCATCGACCCGAGCAAGGCTCCCTTCGCCAAGGCCGAGTGCCACTTCGACCCCCTGGCGTTCCTGGCCCCGTTTTCCGCCGCTACGTTCTTAGAGCCGCGGCTGCTTGCGCGGGATGGGCCAGGTGCCGGCCCTCTGGCGCGCGCGGTCGGGCCCCCGACCCGGCCCGCTCCGGCGAGGCCGGCCCGCCAGGCGGGCAAGCCTGGCGACCTCCTCCAGTATCTGAAGCAGTGGGATGACGCGGGGCGACTGGAGCTGGTCGACGTGGCCGACTCCCCGCAGGCCCTGCGAGGTACCCTGTTCCCCGTGTTCAAGGACGCCAACACGCAGAGGGTCGTCTTCAATCGCATTGCTCGCAACTCGGCTGAGTTGCCGCTGGGCGGCTTCTCCAGACTGACCCCGGGCGCCGCCGCGCTGGTGGACCTGGAGGTGCCGGCAAGCTTCGTCCTGCGCGTCTGGGCGGACGACCTCCAGGACATCTATCCCGCCTTTGACTGCACTTATGACATCGCCTTCACCAACGACGTGGCGCTCCCCCTCCCGACGAGGCTCTACGAGGGCTTCGCAGCGCTGGGCCGGCTTCGGAGGCGCTGCCGTCGTGAGGGTCGCGAGCTCCCCGAGAAAGTGGTTCCCTGCCATGGCGGCCTGATCATGGGGGGCCTGAACGTTCCCGACTGGGCGTGCGAGTCCCACATGCGGCTGCTCGCCCACGCTGGCAGCTTCCCCCCAGAGCGGCGGGTGCTGAACCGCCACCTTGCCCCCGAGGGGTCTGCCTGGGAGGGCGTCGTGCTGGGCGACCACTTCGGCCTGGCGGTCGACGCTCCAGGCTCGCGGGAAGCTCGGCGAGCTATCGAGGAGTCCTTCGCCCGTGCGCGCGAGGGCTATGCCAAGGCTGGCCTCAGGGTCAGCGCGGGCAAGGAGGTGAAGGACGCGGCGGAGGCGACGGTCATCGGGGCAGAGCTCCTGGGCCACGACCGGCTCGTCGGCGCCTCACGCACCCGCAGGCTGGCGTTGGCCTGGATGGGCCTGTCCATGGCCCGAGGCCGACGCTCCACTACGCTTGGGCTGCAGAGGTTCCTTGGCATGGGGCTTTTTGCCGCGCTGTTCCGGCGGCCGACCCTGTCGCTCCTCCACTACTGCTACAAGGAGGTCGACGTCGGCCGCGACCCGCACGAGGTGTTCGACCTGAGCAGCGCGGCCTGCAACGAGTGCGCCCTGTTCGCGGTTCTCCTCCCGCTGATGGCCACCGACCTCTCCGCAGGCTGGGGGCCGCATGTTCTGGCCTCGGACGCCTCGCACCTGGCCGGAGCGTCCGCCAAGACGCCTGCCTCAGCGCCCACCGCCAGAGCTTTTTGGCGCCAGCGCGAGCAGCGAGGCGCTCGTACGTGGCTTTACCCCTCAGGCTGGGCTGCCCTTGCCAACCCCGAGGACGGCGCCGTCCTGCAGGACCTGGAGGAGGATGCCGCACCTCCCCCTGGCGTCGTCGACCCGACGGCCTCGCTGATCGAGTACTTCGACGTGCTGAAGCTCTGTTGCGGGGAGGAGGCCCGCCTCATGGGCTACCTCGCGGACCGGGGCCTGCGTACGGGCCCGAGGATAGACATCAAGTGCCACAAATACTGGGACCTGGTCGACTCACGCTTGGCGGAGTGGGTCGTATGGCTGATCTGGCAGAGGCGCGTCAAGATGACCATATCACGGGTTCCATGCACCAGCTTCTCCATCGCGAGGCACCCGAGGCTCAGGTCCAGGATGCGGCCCTGGGGTTTCGACCCATCTTCGACTCCGACGCGTCTGGGGAACGTTCTCTTCAGGGTGGGCATGCTGGCGCTGTTCGCCCACCTTCTCTCGGGCCACGGTACCGGCTTGCACGAGCACCCCCTGACGGCCTACTCCTGGTACACGCACATCGTCGAGTTCCTGCTAACGCACGAGGCCGTGGAGCGCTTCGACTTCTCGATGTGCCAGTTCGGCGCGCCCTGGAAGAAGGGCACTAGCCTCCTGGTCGCGCGGGGCTCCTGGCTGGCGCCTATGGCGAGGCGCTGTCGCGGAGGGCACAAGCACACGGTCTTAGAGGGCAGCCTGACTCCCAAAGCCGCGCTCTACCCGCACGGCTTCTGCGACGAGCTGTCCAAGCTGATCGCCGACAACCTGGGCGGGCCGACTCCGCCGCCACCGGCGGAGAGCTCGGCGCCCGCTGGAGCGTTCGAGGCCATCTGGCTGAACGACTACGTCGGCTTCGCTCCCTGGCAGCTGCACTGCCACCGCCTTTTCCGCAAGCCCCTCCACATCAACTTGCTGGAGATCGACGCGGCCTGCGACGCGGTGGACGAGCAGGGCCTACGGTTCCCTGATTGCAAGCACAACCTCCTCCTGGACTCCCGCGTCTCGATCGGGGCCATCAGCAAGGGCCGCTCCTCATCGACTGCGATCAACAAGCTCTTGAGGAGGGCCTCGTTGCAGCTGGCCGCGGGCTCATACGTCGGATGCCACTTCGCGCCGACGCGACTGCAGCCAGCCGACGCCCCGTCGCGCACGCTCCGCGACCCGGCGAGCGCTCTGGCCCGCGGGGCCGAGGCTCCGTCTCCCGCTCCTTGCTGGCTGGCCAGCCTCGAGGCTGGGGACGCCTCAGCCTTCCGCGCTTGGGCTGCGCTCCCGCTGCAGCGCAGGCAGCAGTCACGGGCGGCTTGGCTGGTGGCGTGCCTTTGGTGGCGCGGGCTCCTGCGGCTCGCCCCTCGACCGCGGGTGCGCGACCCCGCGCTGGGCTTCCCGGGCGAGGGCCCGCGCGGCGGAGGCGGCTTGCCGAGGAGGCCCCCCCATGCAGGTGAGCAGGGTTTCATCCCCTGGTCAGGTGACGGCCCGGCTCCTCCCGGGTACGGCCAGCCTCCATCAGGGCCGGGCTCGTGGAGCCCCGGCGCCGGCCTCCCGCGCCGCGGCAGCCTGGCCGGCGCGGCCGCGGGCCCGCCTGGTCGGGCTCTTGGTGCTGCTGCTGCTGTGGGGCCCTGCGGCCGCGCCGCGCCCGCCGACCTCCCGCCCCGCGGGGGTGGACCTGGCGGCCGCGCGCGGCCTGACGCCAGTGGTCCAGGCGCGCCGTGCTGCCCTCGTCTCGCAGCTCCAGCACTGGCTGGCGGGCCGCGGCGGGCCCAGCTGGGACTTGTTCATCCTGATGGACCCAGCTCCGGTGGCTCGCTACCTGGCCAAGTACGGCCCGTTTTTGTACGACACGACGCGGAGCCGCCACGACTACGACGAGACGATCAATGCGGTGGTGGACGCAAATCGTGCCCTCCGACACCCACTCGACGCGGCGTGGGACATCTCCTTCACGCGGGAGCACCTGACGCCTGGCTCGAACCACCAGGCGATGCTGGAGGCGCTGCTGCTCGCTTCGGTGAGCCTTGCACTGGCGTGGGGCTGGTGCGACGTCGCCGGCGGCCTGCTCCTCGGCTTCTTTGGGATGATGAGGCCCTTCGAGTTCCTGAGGCTGAGGTTCGGGGACCTGGCGCTCCCCTTGCGGACGTTGGATCGTCTGCAATCAAGGCATGTGCACGTGGGCGCGCCCAAAATGAGACGCCTAGGAGCGCGCTGCGAGCACATCAGGATTGATGTCCCACAAGCTGTGCATTTCTTCGTGGCCCTCTCACTTCTGTCCTCCTCTCGCTTCCCTCTCATGCATGTGGTGCCCGTGTTTTCAGATTTTGTTTGGATTCCCTCAGGGTTTTCTTCGGAATTCAACTTTCAGACAAAGGTGGCATCACCCCCGCGCCCCTCCGCCCGGGAGGGGCCGCGTTTTGGTATAGGCTCACAGATTCGCCAGATTGGGTTCGCTACAGGGGCTGATGGCTCTCCAGCAGGGTGCTAGAGATTTAAATCCAGGAGGTCGGGGCTAGTACGCTCCTCGCGGACCTCCCGAGTCCCCTCCGTAGTAAAGTCTGTCTTTTCGCCGAGGCTGCCGGCGCCCCCCCTTTTCGTGACCACCTGGCAGCTTCTGTCTTCGAGTCGTTTGCCGAGGCCGAGCGACGTCGACCCCCGCCCGGTCACCGTCCTCGTGTGCCGCCGCCGCTGCCAACAGAGCTCTTCGGTGCCCGCTTCGCTCTTCCCTCCCCCGCCCCGTCTTCCACCAAGAGCGGTTGTGGCTAGTCGAGGCTGGCCCCAACCGTGGCCGTCCTCGAGCTTTCAGAATGTTTGCAGAGGCAGTGGTGAGCCCGGAAAAGTTTATCGGCCTTGGGTTTTAAGAGGAGCTTTTTCAGCAGAGGAAGGGCATCGCTGATTGCAGTGATTCCTCGACGCGCGGGGGCTCTGGCTTCAAGCTCTCCCGTGCCCACCCGCCCTTGGCTAGTCGAGGCCGGCCCCAACCGCGGCCGTCCTCGAGCTTTCAGAATGTTTGCAGAGACAGTGGTGAGCCCGGAAAAGTGTATCGGCCTTGGGTTTTAAGAGGAGCTTGTTCAGCAGAGGAAGGGCATCGCTATCTAGGGGTTCCTTATTCAATGCCCACACCGTACGTGCTAAAACGGTGCCTACACGTTCGGCTTGACTGCTACTGATCCTCTGGCATGTCAACGGGAGCATCGTCAACCACGGGATTCAAGCGCATGCCTGTGGCCATTACATCTTCACCCAAACGCCCACACCTCCACCTGTCTCCCAGACACGGTCCAATCTGGTGCCACTCATGGTCAGGTACATCCATCGGGGTTGCGTGCGAAGCGTGCTGCTCTAAACTGATCAGCCTTGCAAAGGTATTGCTGCAACATGGTGCGTGCATGATGTGCGGCTTCCCACATTCGCAACGCGCAGCACGCGCACTCTTGCAAGGCAGACACGCCGACTGCTTGTGCTTGGATGGGGCCCCTGGTTCGGCAAGGGTCCTCAGCTCCTTGCGAGGCGGCGACTTGACATCTTCCTTGTACTTCTGACCTCACGGGTTCCTCTTCTGACGTCACCAGCTGAGCCAAGGCACTTGCCACCTCCGCAGGACTGGGCAACACCGATGGCGAGGTTGGACCGAACGGGGCGACTAACTTGTGCTGCGTGTTCATCGGCGGCGTACGAGAGCAATCTGGCGTAGTCGACGGAACTGGGATATCCTCCTCCATGGGCTCCGCACCTGCTGGACTCGTCGGCGGCGGTACGCCACCTGCCAGCACCTGCTCGCTCGGAGTACCGGTGTCTGGCCTGCCCAGCGCATCGCATCCCATGACCGACCACAGCACCGACTGGAGGGGGCGTCCATTGTCAAGGCGGGATGGTCGTGGGCGCTCTCGGCGCTCGTATGGACTGGCCTACTGGGATCCCTGGTACAGGACACCCCACCACATCCGGCGGCTGATGCGGGAACGCTGGTGGAGTCGTTGACGACATGGCTTCTCCGCCCGAACTGGCACTCGCTGAAGCACTGGCCGTGGAACCCGTCTGAGACGCTGGAACCGTCATCGTGGGCGTGACCCCCTGCGCTGATGCCACCTGCGCCAACATACCGAGTAACGCGTCTGACTGCTCCTGCCTCGGCACCATCTGGAGAATCGTATACTTCGTCTCGGCGAACTCCTGACTGACATCCTGCTGCTGCTGGGCCGTCTTCGGCGCAGGCCCGTATGGCCCCGCGGCCTGTGGTTGGGCGGCTCCACCACTGGGCCCCGGCATACCTCCAGCAGGCGGCGGCGGCGGCGGTGGCAGCCCACCCATATCGTCGCCCTCGAGCTGCAGCACTTCGATCTCGTTGATGATCCTCGTACTGCTCCATCTCCGTCGTGATCCCGCCTTTCTGGGTCTTGGGGTCCTGCATGCAAGCGTATGGATTCGACAGTCTAACCATTGCCCTCTCCTTTCTGCTCCTCAAGTCGGCGAACTGTTGCGCGTACAAGAGGGTGTTCCATATCATGCGTTTCATCACTGCGATCTTGCGATCGTGCATGTCGACGTCTTCGAACTCTGATGCTCTCTTTGCTGCCATCGCCAACGTCGCAATGTACGCCATAGGAGACCTCATCTCCAACTCGAACTTGTGCATACATTGGGGATCTTCGGGCGCATGAATATAACACTCGTGGGACGAAGCTTGTTCCCTTGAAATCGGCTGATGCCTCGCAATGTATGCTTTCACATGCTTGTCCGCCCATAGCTGAGAAGCCTTGAGCTTCTCTTCTGAGCGACTTCGGCTCGAAGGGCGGCGTGGCTGGCTGCCTACTCTGGGTGGCGGCCTTGAGCCTGCACCGACTGGCTGCAGTATCCCTCCACGTTGACCTTGGTCTTAAACTAGTCCGAAGTCGCGATACTGGAATCCGCATAGGCACGCCGCATGATGCTTCACATACCGAACGCACAGGCAATTCCACCTGGAAGAAACCTGAGATCTCTTGACTTGGAAATGATGCCTGAACGTATGCTCTGTCTAACCTGGCGGTCACCTGTGACAGATTGATGTAAAAGCCCTGCGCAACTTCGAGACATGTGTTACGTGAGCCAACATGGTTTGAGCCAAAATGGCGTGAGCCAAAATGGTCATGGACCTTCTCCTCCTCCTCCTCCTCTTCATCCTTCCTTCTCCTCCTCCTCCTCCTCCTCTTCATCCTTCCTTCCTTCCTTCCTTCCTTCCTTCCTTCCTTCTCCTCCTCCTCCTCCTTTTCCTCCTCCTGGGGCCTCCTCCTGCCTCCTGGCTGGGCCTCCTGCCCACTCACAGGGCATCCTGGGTCTGCCCGCTGCCTTCTAGAGCCTCCTGGGCCTCCTGGGGACCTCTCGGGCCTCCCTGGGCCTTCGGGGGTACTCCTCCCCCTCATTCTCCTCCTGCCCCTTCCTCCGTCTCCCCCTCTTCCTCCTTCTCCTCCTCCTCCTCGTTCTTGTTCCCTGCAGATCCTGCCCACCATCCATCATACTCCTGCCTCCTCTTCCTCCTCCACCTGCCTCCTCCTCCTGCTTCTTCCCTCCCCATCCTCCTCGTTCTCCTCCTCCTTCTCCTCTTCGTCCAGCCTCCTCCCGCCTCCCCCCCCCCTCCTCCTCCTCCTCCTCCTCCTCCTCCTCCTCCTCCTCCTCCTTCACCTCGTCACCACCATCATCATCGTCATCATCGTCACCACCATCATCATCATCATCATCATCATCATCATCATCATCATCATCATCATCATAATCATCATCATCACCATCATCATCCTCCTCCTCCTCCTCCTCATCATCATCATCATTCATCATCATCCTCATCACCATCACCATCATCCTCCTCATCATCATCCTCATCATCATCATCATCACCATCATCACCATCATGTAGAAGCATTGAGCATGTCGGTCAAGACGGTATCGAATGAGGGCACCAGCCATGCAGCGGTCGATGCTAGTTTGTCTTCGGCTGGCCAGGCGTTCTGGCGTGACCAACGATACCTCCAAAGTAAAGGCGTACCGCTCCACGAGAGATTCGAGCGCTACCAGTGTCTGGTCTTTCCAGTTTCTCTTTTCTGCTGTGCATGGTGGTCTTGGTCAAATCATCTGGTGGAGAAGCTCGTGCACTGGGAAGGCCAGCACCTCCAGCGCATCGTCATGTTAAGAAGGAAGCCTCGTGAAGAAAGGCTTATGGACATATGGGTTTTGAACCGCTCGCTTACTGGGTCTTGAAGGCCATCCTCGCGTGCGCCATGAGAGTGAATCCGTCGTATCCTTACAGATGCACGTTGGCTTTCTGGTGGCTGAGAGACGGGCCCGCTTCCGGGGCACTGCGTATTGGCGTCAATTGCAACATGTTGGCATTAAAGAGACCCTCGGAATACGGCGTCCAGGGGAAGGTGGAAGCACCGCCACAATTACACCGGCCCGAAGCAGTGGGACGATATTATGTACGAGGCTTTCCTGGCCAGGGACTCTGTCAACAACCTGACCCGCACGGCTCTTGATTCAGTCGGCTTACACAGGGTGCCGCTTGGAGTGCCCGCCGAGCCCCCCGTCGCAGGTGGACCACCAGCCAAGAAGAGAAAGGTTGTCCGCTTCGGCACCCGCCAGGAGTGGAGTCAAGACGGCTCTCCGCATCCAGTTCACATGAGATAGTATGCTCGTCGTTGTCTGGCTCGAGGGGGCTTCGCGCTGCAAAACTCGATGGCATCGCCCATTGATTGGAGCTGCGCAGGGCATGCTGTATGACTTCTGGGTTGCAGGCGGGGAGGTCCTTGTGCTCTCATTCAGTCGTGGTTCCAGCACCAGTAAAGGGAGTTCAATGCCGAAGTGGATGCATTGGCGCTCAAAGCGCACGAGCAGCATCCACTGAACCTGTGCACCTGTGCGCCTGTGCCAGACGGAGGCCGCCTCGAGAGGCTTAATGGCTCTTGGGAGAGTAGTTTCAGAGTCGGCCAGGCGACATGTGCTTGGCATATGTAGGGTATGCTGCTTTGATGTCTCTCATGATGGACATGATGAACATGCTTGTGATGATGACGATGGTGACGATGCTGATTATGGGTGTATTCAGTACGGGAAGCAGGCACTGTAGTTGAGCATCGCCGTATGGCCACTGCCACTTGGCTCAAGCTCTGAGTCAGGGCGCCCCTCACATTCTGGTGATGCAAGCCGCCATTCGCCAGCTTGTCGGACGGATCGCTGAAGGGGCCTCGACTGGCCTCGTCGTGTGGGCTGGGCGGCCGACTTGCCCGGCGTGTGAGTGCTCGCCAGTCTTGAAGTGCCCGCCGTTGACCTGCACGACCGGTGACGTGGCCCACATCTCGCCAGTGACGCCGCTCACGGTTGGGGTCATCTGCGCCTGCATCGCCCTGCTCGCCTTCTTCGCGGGCCGGCTGACGCGCTTTGGAGTCAAGACCGGGCGGCACGCCGACGACCTGGACGCCACTGCTCGGGCCCAGGTAGCTCAGTACAAGGCCAAGGCGTTGGCACAATGATGCTGGCTGCTGCTGGCCAGCACCCACTCACCGCGTCTCACGACCTTCAGGTGGGCGACTTCTGTGTTGTACGGTACAACGTTCCGGGCGGGGCCCTGTACCACGAGCGGCTGGTCAACTACCTTCCGCTGGGTGCCGGGCTGACCGTTTCCATCACCACGCCCGACGGCGACGAATACGAGGAGGTGTGGGGCCTGCCCGACATCATCGAGTGGGAGCCGCTGCCGAATCGGCAGCCGGGTGGCGTGCTGATGGGTCGGCCGGGAGCGCGATACTATCGGTTCAGAGCTGGTGCGATGCCGACTGCAGCGAGCCTCACGGCGTCCGCTGTGGCTGCTGCTGGACGCCTGGGCCAGCCTGTGCCGGGCGGGCCCTTGGTGCCAGCCCTCGGCGGGCGCCTCGTCGGGCCGCCGGCGGGGGGGGCCGCGCCTGGCGCGCTCGAAGCCGGGGGCGCCGCTGCCCCGCTTGGCGGAGCGGCGGGCGCGCCGGCGGCGGCCGCTGCAGCTGCGCCGGGCGGAGTGGCCCCGGCGGCGGGGCTCGGCGGCCTGGTGGCGGCGCTCGGTGGCCCAGCGGCAGGGGCACCAGCCGGCGTGCTTGTTCCAGGCCCGCTGCCCGCCCCCGCTGCGGCCGGCGCCGCGGCTGCCGCGGCTCCAGGAGCCGACGGAGTGCTCGCCGCCGCTGCCGCCGGCGCCCCAGGGGCGGCCGCCGCCCTTGTGCCCGCGGACGCGGGCGCCGCCGCAGCCGCCGCGGGCCCGCCCGCTGCTGCGGGAGGCGCGCCCGCGGGTGCTGCGGGCGCTGGCGGCCACGTCCAGGGCGCGAGGGTGCTCCCAGTGGTGTACGACGCCATGGGCAACCGTCGGCGGGAGTTCCGCGAGGCGGTGCTGGCCTGCCGGGAGGACCAGTGGGCGGGGTGGCCCGTGCGTGGACCTCGCACCGCGCTCTGGGTCCTGCGGTGCATCATCGAGCACGGCGGGACGCCGACCGGGATGCACTCTCGGTGGCGCAGTGAGGCCCGCCTCCAGGAGCACGAGCCCGGGGTGCAGGAGCATGAGCGCTCGTGCCGGGCGCTGGAGGAGCTCATCTGCTACGACCAGTGTAATGGTGCGAATCTGGCGGCCGTGGAGCTGCTGGTGCGGAACATCCAGGTGCAGCAGGAGAGGTACCGCGACAGGAGTGCTGGCGGCTCAGGAGGCGGCGGCCCCGACAGCGTCGACACGCACCTGTACATGGGCAGCGAGCTGACCAGAGGAGGAGTGCGTGTGAGCCCTCTCCTCCAGGAGTGGGCCAGCGCCCAGCTGGCCAAGGAGCAGGCTCTGCTCAAGGAGCGGCGCAAGGCCCGGGAGGAGAGGGAGCTTGCCAAGAAGGGGAACAACAAGAAGAACAAGAAGGATGAGGAGGGGTGATGTTCCCCTCGGCCGCGCCGGTTTCAGGCGGCTGGCGCGGCCCCCTGACTGAGACGCCTGTGGACCGTGATGCCTCTAACGGTCCGCCGAACAGAGAGGTTTTTGACATGCTGGGGCAGAGCGGCCGCCAGCGCGACATTTTTCCGCTGCCCCCGCTGTGCCGAGATCACGCCGGCGCGGCGGGCCGCCGGGACCTGTCCCGGGTCACCAGGCGGCGTGGAGAGGCTGCCAAGCACATCCTCGACTGGGGCGACGACTGCATCGACGCCCTGAACGACTTGTACGGCCACCAGGATCGGCCGGCGGTCCCCGCCAACGCTGGTCAGCGACACGCAGTGGAGCATGTCGAGTCGCGAGTGCGCGCGCTTGGCAAGCCGCCACCAGAGGCAGGCTTCCGCGAGGGAGCCCTCCGTGAGCTCCTCGCGGGGACGGGGATCTACCAGACGGGTGATCTCTCCTCCCGACGGCCGTATGTCAAGGAGTCCATTTCCTGGCCCTCGCCCGACGTGCAGCCCGTCCCGCTGTGCGCTTGCCTGGGTGAGGCCGAGTCTGAGTGGCTGGGCCGCTGGCAAAGCACCTTGCTCAGGCCAGATCAACCTACATCCGCAGAACGTGCTGAGTTCTGCCCGCACGGACCTTTTTTTGATCCCAGTCTCTTCAGTAAGCCTCTGCTTTACGCCGATTTTGTCGCCAAGCTGCTGGCCCGCGGCATGGTGGAGCTGAGGGAGGACTGTGACGCGGCCACCGTGGGCTGCTTCTTCGTCGCGAAGAAGAACAACAAGTTGAGAGTGATATTTGATACGAGGTATGCAAATTTATTTTTCGGGCGACCAGCTCGGACCGCTTTGCCGACGGCTACGGCGCTTGCGGCGTTCGAGAACCCAGGGCACGACACGTGCCTTGCCTCGGGCGACATCGATAATGCCTTCTACAGGTTGCGGCTGCCCGACGGCCTGTCGTCCTACTTCCGGCTGCCCGCCCTGGACGCCAGCCTGCTCGGGATCACGCACCTGGGCGGGGCGCGGCTCGCGCGAGGGGCGCGGGTGCAGCCTTGCGTCTGCGTGCTGCCGATGGGCTGGAGCCACGCGCTGGCCCTCTGTCAGGGCGTGCTGCGGCGGGCCCTGGACTCCGCGGGGTTCACAGAGGGCCAGTGCATCGAGGACGGGAAGGCCGGGGTCGTGGTCGACGAGGAGGGCGCCCTGGCGGTCGCCGGCTACGTCGACAACTACGCTGCCCTGGGTCGCTCACCGGCCATCGTCGACCGGGCCGCCCTCGCCGTCACGCGCGCGCTGACGGATAAGGGGCTGCTCACGCACGATGAGGAGCCGGCCGCCCGCGATGCCACCTTCGTAGGTTTAGAGCTGAAGAGAGGACGTGATCTTTCGATTAAGGCCAGGAGCATTTGGAGGCTTCGTTTTGGGATCGACGCCCTGCTCAGGAAGGGGTTCTGTTCGGGAGACGCTCTCAGAATCATCATCGGTCACTTTACCTGGGCTGGGTTGATTCGCCGTGAAGTCCTCTCTTTGCTCAACTCATGCTACCAGTTTGCAGAGCGGATCGGGCAGCGACAGGCCCGACTGTGGAGATCAGTGCGGCGCGAGCTCTGGCGAGCTCGCTGTATCTTACCGTTGCTCAGCGTTGACCTCAGCGCCGAGTGGTGGCCAGAGGTTGCCGCGTCAGATGCTTCGTTGTTTGGTCTTGGAGTCACTGTCCGAAGAGCTCCCATCCAGCTGGTATCCTCTATTGGCCGATGCAGTGAGAGATGGCGCTTTCGGGTTGACGGGGCCCAGCGGGCTCGCGAACATGCCCTTCGTCAGGCTCCTGTGGACTCCATCAATGACCCCGACAAGGCCCTTGAGAACCTGCTGGTCGACAACCCCGTGGTCTTCGACGAGGTCCCCATGGGTTTCCTGAAGTCAGACACCTGGAAAGTCGTTCATGCCTCGAAGGTCGCTGGGTCCACGGACATCCTAGAGCTCGAGGGGGAGGCGCTCCTAATGGCCATTCGTCACACGCTCAGAAACACCGGGGCTCTTGGGAAGAAGATCCTGTTCATAGTGGACAACCTACCACTGGCCCTAGCGGCCACGAAGGGGCGGGCGAACTCTCGATACCTCCGACACGTGCTTCAGAAGATAGCTGCTCTTTCACTGACTACAGGGTGCAGGATAGTTGTGCGGTGGGTCCCATCTGAACTCAATCCTGCTGACAATCCGTCTCGAGGTGATCACGGTTTTTTCACTACTCCATATCACGTGCACCTTGCCCGGCCGCATGGCTGGGCGCCGGCGGCCAGCGGCGGCGCAGGCCGCCGTCGAGCGGGCGAGGAACGCCCAGCAGGTGGCCGCCTCCACGGTGCAGACCTTCGGCCTCTCGGTCCTCGAGTCCGCAGCGATCCGCCCGAACACGCAGAGGCAGTACCAGGACCGCCTGGCGACGCTGGTCCTCTTCTGTCGGACGTACCACCTGGACTGGGACAGCTGGGAGACGCTGGACAATGCGGTCACCGCGCTGCTGAACCATCAGTTCCTGGACGGCAAGTGCTCGGACTTGGGGACGCAGCTGATCGCGGCGCTGGCGCACGTCTACCCGAGGCTGGCTCGGCGCAGCGGGCTGTACCTGCCGCGCGCTTGCCGCGCTGCCGGGGCCTGGAAGCGTCGGGCACCCGGGCGCTCGAGGCTGCCGATGCCGAAGACTGGCGCGGCGGCGATCGCCGGGGTGATGCTGTTCCTCGGCCAGCGCCGAATGGCCATCTACACCATGCTGACCTTCATCTGCTACCTCAGGCCGCTGGAGGGGATTGCACTGCTGGGCAGGCACCTGGTCGCCCCGGTGTCGGCGGCAGGCGCGAGCTACGCGAGCTGGGGGCTGCTTCTCCACGACTTCGAGCTCGGCCAGCCGTCCAAGACCGGCACCTCGGACGACGCGGTGCTCATCGACCAGGACAGCTGGATCCTGCCAGCGCTGGCCGGGCTCCAGGCGGCGACGCACGCCGACGCCTCGCTGTGGGACTTCGGCGCGACGGAGTTCAGGATGATGTTCAAAGCGGCCGCGGACCTGCTGGGGCTGGGGCAGCTTGCCCCGCATCCCTACTCGCTCCGGCACGGCGGGGCGTCAGACGACCTTCTGGCCGGCCGCCGAAGCCTGGAGCAGGTACGGGCGCGAGGCCGGTGGGTGTCTGCGTCAAGCCTGCGCCGATACACCAAGGCCACGCGCCTGCTGCGGGAGCTGCAGGAGGTCCACAGCGACATCTTCGGCTTCGGGAACTTTGTGATGACTCACTTCACGGGACTCGTCGAGCACGGGCTGACTGGCCCGCTTTTCGACCAGGTCCCGGCGAGCGTGAGGAGCCTGTTGCTTGCGGGCCAGAGCGGCGGGGCCACGTCCGCCGCCGGCCGCGGGCGAAAGCGGCGGCCAGCGTGACTCACCTGGTCCACGGCGGGGACGTTGGCGCCCACCTCGGTAAGAGGTTCGCTGCGAGCCTGGGCCGGGCAGTGCGCTTGCGGTCGCTGCTGTTCCTCGAGCTCTTCGGGGGCTGTGGCCGCGTCGCAGCCAGCGCGCAGGCCATGGGCTATGCCGCGCTTAGCCTGGACATCAATGGCTCACCTCTTGAGAACCATCTCACCCCGACCTTCCTCAACAGGATCCTGGGCTGGATCGCAAGCGGGGCCATCGCCGGGATCTGGCTCGGTACGCCCTGCAGCACCTGGACCCGTGCGCTTCGGGTCCCGCTTCGAACTGCTGAGTACCCTGACGGGCGGCCTGACCTTTCGCCTGATCTTTTTAGCAAGCTCGATATAGGAAATAAGTCATTCCATTTTTCCCTTCACGTGATCCGCGCATGCCTCAGACACAATGTAGGCGTCATGATTGAGAATCCCCAGACCAGCTTGATGTGGTCCTCGCCTCACTTTCAGAAGCTCCTCAGTCTACAAAGCAGCACTTCTGTAATATGTCACATGTGCCAATTCGGCGCGCCCTGGAGAAAAGCTACTCGAGTGCAAGCCTGGGCCATCGGAGAATTGTGGGAGCTGTCAAAAAAATGCGGCGGCCCCCGAGGCATTTGCAGCAGGACTCTCCGGCCCCACCTCGAGCTCAGTGGGCGGGCGCCAGGCGGGAAGCATTGGACAGCCATTGCCGCCGCCTACCCCGCTGCTTTTGCCAAAGCCGCCGCTGCCATACTCGTACGCACGTGTGAAAGCAAGCGCTCCCTCGCTCTCTCTGACAGAATGGGAGGGTAGCCCTGATTGTTTTTTCGGCCCCAGGCCAAGTTCGCGTTCGGGTTGCGGATGCGAGGCTCGTTCATCTGTCCAGTGGCTCGCCTTGTTGTCGCGAGTTCGCCGCCGTGCGCTGCTCCTCACAAATACATCATCTCTCTTGGCGACGAGGGTCGGAAGAGGCCCTGCTGGGTGTATTCAGTACGGGAAGCAGGCACTGTAGTTGAGCATCGCCGTATGGCCACTGCCACTTTGCTCAAGCTCTCCCTCCCTCCCTTTTCTTCCCCCACGAGCTTGAGTGTGGCTTTAATGGTCTGATGCGAGGCTCGTTCATCGCTGATGATGATGCTGACGATGCAGATTATAATACTGATGATGGTGATGTTGCTGATGATGATGGTGAATCTTATGAAGATGCGCATGCTGATGGTAGTTATGATATTGCTGATGATGACGACGATGCGGTTGATGATGATGCTGATGCTGATAAGGCTGATGCGGCTGATGATGGTGATGACGATGACAATGACGATGCTGCTGATGATGATGGGGGTGATGGTTATGCTAATGCTCATGATAATTCGGATAATATGTTCATGAATATGATGATGATGATGATGATGCTGATGATGATGATGATGACGATGATGCTGATGATGATGATGATGATGATGAGGATGATGATGATGATAACGATGATGATGATGATGATGATGATGATGATGATGATGATGATGACCATGCTGCTGCAGATGATCATGCTTCTGCTGATGGTAAAGACGATGAGGAGGGGGAGGAGGAAGAGGAAGGATGATGAGGAGGACGAGGAGGCGGAGGAGGACGGCGGCGACGACGACGAGGGTGGGGGAAAGAGGGCGGGGAGACGGGCGAGGCCGAGGGGTGGGGAGAGAAGGAAAAAGGGTCAAGAAGAGGTAGCATGAATGAGGGATGGGGATGGGAAGGATGCCGAGAATTTGATTTTACATGCTTCAAGCAGTTTTCTTCTGAGAGTGGGCTCAATTACACTTTCGGGATGGAGGGGGCCCCCTCGTCCTCCCCTTCCCCTCCCTCTCACCGCCCCTCGGCCCTCGGGCGCCCTTCGGGGCTCCCGAACCAGTGTTCGGTGAACGTTACCATGGAGGCGGCGGCGGACGGTGGAATGAGCGTTCAAGCCGTTCTCACTAAGCACAAATTGGGAAAAACCCCCCGAGGAGCTTTACACCAACAGGGCTCTGGAAGAAACTCTGGTCTCCTCATGGGGCCAGAGAATCGAAGAAAAGGACCAAGGGGCCAAGCGGCGTCTGCGCCGCTCCTTGGCCTCTGCTCGATTCCGTCTGATGCGTTCGAGCAGAGCCGACGAAAGGGTCGGTGGGGGGGGAGGGGGAGCAGGAAGGAAAAAGGAGGGGGGAACCCCGTCCTCGGGGTCAGAGGGCGGCCCGGCCTCGTTGGGCGGGTCGTCGGGCGGCGCTGCCAGCTCCGCGGCTGGAGGGTCCTGCGGCGGAACCCAGGGATCCTCGGCAGGGGAGGAGGGAGAGGAAGGAGGCCGCCAGCGGCTGGATTCAGGATCACCACGCTTCCTGGAAGTCGCGGTGGGTCGGGCGAAATCTGGGGCCTCCCAGAACGCAGCGCCTGGATCCCATGGAATGTGAAATTCTCGCAGACTGCAGGTGTCGGGGGGGGTGGGGTCCTGATCCCATGGGTCGCCTTCATACGTAGCAGTAACAATGGCATCGGTCATGGCCGTAGCTATAGCTGTACACATCCGTGTCGGGTAGGTCTTCTTCGCACTGGTTTTGAAACTGTGGTCCTCATTTTTGCCGAGAAGCGTTTTATGTACTCCCTTGCCGTGATTGCATTTGCCGTTGTTGCAAGCCGTAAGTTTGCCGTGCAAAGTGGGAAGACGGAGCGACATGATCCTCGTCGGGGCACGGCCGACTGTAGCAGGATCTGCATCATTGAGGGTGCATTGGTCGAAATCCGTCGTAGCAACAATGGGACAGCATTCCAAAGAACGGAGAGGCATCCACGCAAAACTTGAAACGGCCTGGGCTCTCCACCAAGCGGGTGCTGGGTGCTCCATCCACCCGCACGTCCCTGCTCTGATGTGTTCCGCGAGCAGAAGCACAAGACATTGCAGGAGCTTGTTACCTACTTCGAGCTGCTGTGCCTGGGTCGGAGAGGCCCACGGAACACCCCAGAAATACTCGGCAGTCCTGAGTGGGGGGGGCCCCCCCTCCAGCCATCTAGCTGGGCACCAGGTCTCGCAGGGGGGTCCCCCCCCTGAAGCCCAGACTCGGCGAGCTCTGATGTGGCCTGCCCATTCGTCTATCGTAGCTTGACGGGTCATATCACAGCGTATGTTGTCGATGGATATGTCGATAGACAGTGTGACAATGTGGATATCTTGACCGTATTCGGCATTGTCGATGTTGTGTTGAATATCACCCTGACGACGACGACCACAAAATAGGTTTAGTATGTATACCTCACGTCGCTGCACACGCCACGGCACCTGTTGGGTGGAAAGATGTTGAAAGTCCTGCGGGCGGAAAAGATAATGTCTGTCCGAGAATTGGGCCTCTGGTGGTTCATCTGGATCGTTCTGAACTCTGGGGGGGCGCCAGATCTCCTCCAGGGTCTCTTGGGCCTCGGGGGTAAGCTCATAGAAGGCACCTCTGAGGAGCTCTTTGGCTTCGTCCTCATCGTATAAGGCAAAGACTTCAGCTGCTTCCCAAATCAGACCGTCGTCGCATACTGTAGTGGTTGCTGGGTAGGCTGATCTCCATCTGCCCAACCCGGCACGACGCTGGTCGGCGCATGCCTGACGGTCACGTGCTGCAGCTTGCTCGGCCTCGTCGGCCGTCATCTGAGCTCCGTGCAAGAAATGTGCTAAACAGCAGCGGGCTGCGTCGCATGCCAAATGATTGCGAAGTTGTCGGCGAGATGCGAATTCCATGGAACATGCTCGACATACTGCTTTGTCCCCCATAACCCTTTCCACGTGTTGGACCATGGTAAAGTGTGTACGTATGATGTGTTGTCGTAAGGCTGTAACCTTAGAGTAAGTGATGTGGCACCAAGGACATATATATTGTTGTGCTGGTGGTCGGTCGGCAGCCCGCAAGGGATGATCAGGATGTGAAACTGGAAGTGGGAAGCCTCCTTCCCGAGCGCACTGGAAAAAGATGCGCTCTGCTCGTACTGCTAATGCCTGGCGGGCGGCGGCTTGTGCTGCTCCAATCTGCGCTGCTCTCAGCTGACGTCTCCAGGAAGTAATGGATCTCCGAATGTGTTGTTCCCACGGGTGAAAGCTGTCTGCAGGGTCCGGGAAATCCTGGAACGATTTTGTAACTGTGCGGAGCCATCTGAGATCGTCCCATACGTGATGCAGCCATGTAGTCTTGGCGTGCTGCCGCGCGTGCTGTGGCTGTAGAGGCGTGGTGCGCAGTGAGAGCATGAGGCGATACACGTGCGCGAGCATACCGAGCAGAAGGTCGGATCCGTAGTGAAGCACTCGTCCCAGCAAGCGTAACCGATGCACGCGTAGCTGGACGTCAAGGTCCGACCGTTCCACGTGGGCTAAAACTTCAGAGTCAGGAACAGCGTGCTCGTCATATCTCTGCAAACCTGCTGCTGCGCGATATCTCATAAGTATGTTGGTACGAAGTACTTTGTGTGCGCCGTGCTCAATATTGATCCATGTGCCAGCGTTGTGTAAGAGAGAGGAGGAAATGAGCGCATCTACAAACCTCATCTTCATGGCGGTGGCGCCGGCCTCGTGCGGCACACTGGGGAAGACACGGCGCCTTAAAATCTGAGATGATTGGGAGATACCTGCAATGCGGTGTGCGATTTCTGGCCCCGTCGCTCCCCGCTCGTCGATGATAGTACCTAAGTGGGGGTATTGTCGGACCGCATGTATGGTGAAATCTCCAGCACTGTCGGAATGTACTTGAAAGACCCCTTGACGAGTTTTCCAGAGCTCCAGTCGGGCCACCTTAGACTGTTTACCCCAGAACTGGAAGAGCAGCTCGGACTTCCCTTTCTTAAAGTTGAGGCGCAAGCCTCGCTCCGCGAAGCTGGACGCAACAATGCCTGCAACGTCGGCGGCTGTGCTGATCAGCCAGCACGGCGGCCCTAAGACTGCGAAGGCTCCGTCGTCAAAGAAACAAATCTCCAGGGCGGGTTTGGTGCCGACAGGCTCGTGGTGTATAAGCTGCGCTAAGGAGGCCCCTGGAAGCACTGGGACCTGGGTGGAAAGCTGTAGGGCTTGCAGACGTTGATTGGCTAAGTGAGTACACTCAGCCATGATGAAATTGAAGACGACGTCCCCTAATGGTTGGCCTGGCACCGTCCCGAAAGTCGAAAGCGCGATAAGGTCGGACCCTGGGTAAGTAAACCATGATCCGTGGTACGATGATGCGATGAGCGCCTGCAAGTGTGGACTGATGGAGGCCTTCTGGAGGGCTGGGGGCTGACATCTGAGCCTCTCGAGTAACCTGTGCAGGGCTGAAGGTGGGAGCCCAGTAGTGTGTAGAAGCATGGCGAGATCTTCGACCGTGTGACATGAGGCCATAACCAACTGACGTACTGATTTGTAGAAGGCCTGAACCACATCCACGAGCAGGAGCATGAGGGACGTGCCCTGCGACTCGGCAAGGTTCTGCAGGGTACGTATCGCTAAACCCGCCAGGTCTACGCCCCGACCCGCGATGCCCCCGTACTGCGAGTCCCCTGCAACCAGTGGTAAGATGTCAACAAGTGGTGTGCGGACCAGGGCGCGAAACTTTTTGCCGATGGAGGGGGGAGGAGGGATGATTGGGATGGAGATGATGATGCTGCTGCTGCTGATGATGATGATGAGGACGATGATGATGATGATGATGATGATGATGATGATGATGATGATGATGATGATGCTGTTGCTGCTGCTGCTGCTGCTGATGATGATGATGATGCTGCTGATGATGATGATAATGGTGATGATAATGATAATGATGAGGGTCATGATGATGACGAGGATGCCGATGATGATGATGACGATGATGACGATGATGGTGATGATGAGGATGACGATGATGATGAGGATGCTGATTTTGTTGATGCTGATGCTGAGGATGCTAAAGCTGATGCTGACGATAACAATGATGATCCTGATGATGCTGCTGATGATGGTGCAGATCACGATGCTGATGACGATGGAAAATGATGATGATGACGATGATGGTTACGATGATGATGATGATGATGATGATGATGATGATGATGATGATGGTGATGCTGATGATGATGGTGATGCTGATGATGACGATGATGATGATGATGCAGATGATGATGATGCTGCTGACGATGCTGACGATGCTGCGGCTGACGATGATGCTGCTGCTGATGATGATGATGATGATGTTAATGCTGATGATGACGACGATGCTGCTGCTGCTGATGATGCTGATGATTATGATTATGATGATGATGATGATGGTGATGATCATGATGATGATGATGAGGAGGAGGAGGAGGAGGAGGAGGATGATAATGATGCTGGTGATGATGATGACGACGAGGACGAGGAGGAGGAGGAAGAAGAAGAGTAGGAGGAGGACAACGACGACGACGATAATGCTGATGGGGAGGAGGAGGAGGAGGAGGAGGAGGAGGAGGAGGAGGAGGAGGAGGAGGAGGAGAAGGAGAAGCAGGAGGAGGAGGAGGAGGAGGAGGATGAGGTCTCTGCTTCTCCTCTGGGAGAGGCCGTGCGCGCCTCGTGGACCAGGGAGCCAATCTGCACCTCGATCATCATAGTTTTCTGGCAGAGGCACACGGGCCACAACTGGGGGAGCTGTGGGCCTTACCCCCCTAGGGGGCCCCATCGGCTTCGACATTTCTCTCGAAAAGGTCGTCGATGCGATGGGTCCCCCCCGCGGGTAGGGAGCGCAGCCCCTCCCCCCCGGCTGTTGCTTTTTCGGAGAGGTACCTCTGCGAGCTGGCTGCGGCGACTCAGGGCGAGTGCGCGCCGTCGCTCTCTGGCCTCGACCTTATCCTGCAGTGGATGCCGCTCAAGGCCGACAGGGGGCTGCCCGGTGACCTGCTGGGCGTGCTCAGGCAGACGGGCCACAGCGGGGGGGCTGTGCTCCTTCCTTTCCCTGGCAACGCGCACAAAGGGTGGCGCGAGGTGGCAGGCCTTCTACGAAGGCTGGTGGGGGCTTCGAAGACTTCAGGTGGCGTCTCAGAAGCCCTCCCGTCTGCTAGACAGGCCTTGTTGTGAAAACCTCCATGCTGTTCTAAGAAGGCTCCTGTCCTCTTGTGTAGTACACAGGCCGCCCCCCACGCGCTGCCCCCTTGTGCGCGCCGCTAATCGCCGCCCCCCCCGCTAATCGCCGCCCCACCCCCCCAGGGTGGGGGGGGGGACCCGTCGGCTTCGGCGCCCCTTTGGCGCCCCTCTCGGGAGGATCGCCGACACGACGGGCTGCCAGCAGTCAGTGTGTGTGTGTGTGTGTGGGTGGGTGGGGGGCAGCTGGTACGAGAGTTAAGCAGCCCCAGATTTGGATCGTTACCCGCATTGGGGGCCCCCAAAGGGCAAAGAGAGCACCAACACCAACGCAGGGGTTTGCCTCCACTGGGGGGAGATGACCCCAGACTTCGATGCTGGTGGTGCTCGGATATTATCATCATCGCCGAGATCGGGAGCATCTTCCCTCTGTGGAGGCGCACCGCCGATATGGGTGTTGGTGTCAACCTCTGGGCCTCCGACCTTCTGCTCTTCGAGTTTGGGCTCTCCTCCTTGGAGTGCTCTTTCGTTTGGGGCATCGCGGTGGGGCCTCGTGCTTTCGGCCAAGGGGCCCGCGCTCTTGACCTGCGCTTCTGAGGCCCCGCTTCGGCCGTGAAGCGGCACGGGGCTCCCCCAGCTGTGGGCCGTCCTGCCCCCTCCTCCCTCTCCATCCTCCCCGTCCTCCCCGTCCTCCCTCCTCCTCCTCCTCCTCCTCCTCCTGCTCCTCCTTCTCCTCCTCCTCCTCCTCCTCCTCCTCCTCCTCCTCCTCCTCCTCCTCCTCCTCCTCCTCCTCCCCCCGCTCCTCCTCCACCATGAGCCTGTTTTTCTTTAGTATGGGCGATAACGCTCGTGGTCGCCCCCGCCCCTCCCCTCCCCCCCCCGATCACGTCACGCTGTTTTCCCCACGTGTCACCTCCTTTTCCTCGAGGGGAGACGGGGGAGGACGGGGAGAGCTACGCGAGGAGGAGGAGCAGGAGGAGGATGATGACGAGAACGAGGAGGAGGAGGGGGACGACGACGACGACGACGACGACGACGACGACGACGACGACGACGACGACGCTGACGACTCCGACGACGACGACGACGACTACGACCCCGATGACAACGATCACGACGACGACGACGCTGACGACTCCGACGACGACGACGATTGCGACGGTGACTCCGACGCTGACGACGACGACTCCCACGACTCCGATTCGACGACGACGATGCCAAGGGCGACGACGACGAACATTCCGACGATGACGACTTCGACGACGATGACGACGACTCCGATGACACTCGAAGCCTCCGATTGGAGGGACACGTGAAGGATGGGGAGGAAGAGGGGCATCCTCCTGATCCTCCTCCTCGGGGGTCCGTCTCCTCTGCTCCCTCTCCCTTTTCCTTATCGTCCTCTTCCCGGGGGCCCGGGGGCTCGAAGAAGGCCCCGGGAGGCCGAAACCCGCCGTGATGCGATCACCCCCCCGATCACGCCCGTTATCGCGGATAAACATGACCCTGCGACGTACCCAACCCTTTTTATACACGGGGCGTTTATATTCAGGACCACTCAATGCTGACTGGCATTCTGAAGGACCCGCAGTGCGCCGCAAGAAGAGCACTCAGGAGTGAAATCGGAAGAGATCATCAAGGAGAGAAACAGCAAACATACAAAATGGAAACACAAGGGCGTTGAAAGAAACACAACAGAGGGGGGCCGCGAGGGCTAAAGGCTAAACCAGAACATCGGTTTAACTCAGCAACGCGCTGCGCTGAAAGAGGCAATGCATGAGGTGCACAACGGGGGCGGAGACTCACCCAACAGTGGAGACCAAAGGGCGCGGCAGCGAACCCAAAGAAAAGAACCCAAACGTGGAAGCAAAAGGTCGCGGCCTCGAGGATAAGCAGGAACACCCAGTCACCGCGTGGGAGTTACCTCCGCTTGGCCTCCCAGGAGCCCACGAAAGTGGCGACAGTTGCGCAGATCGCAATCCCCCCCAGGGAGCGGCGAGGTACCGAGGTGGTCCCCGTATGACGTACCTCCGCTGGGCCTCCCAGGAGCCCGCGAAAATGGCGACAGTTGCGCAGATCGCAAGCCCCCCCGGAAGGCGCGAGGTACCGAGGTGATCCGCGTATGACGTACCTCCGCTGGGCCTCCCAGGAGCCCACGACAGTCGCGACAGTTGCGCAGATCGCAATCCCCCCCAGGGGCGGCGAGTTCCCGAGGTGATCCGCGTATGACGTACCACCGCTGGGCCTCCCAGGAGCCCACGAAAGTGGCGACAGTTGCGCAGATCGCAAGCCCCCCAGTGAGGCGCGAGGTACCGAGGTGATCCGCGTATGACGTACCTCCGCTGGGCCTCCCAGGAGCCCATGAAAGTGGCGACAGTTGCGCAGATCGCAATCCCCCCCAGGGGCGGCGAGGTACCGAGGTGATCCGCGTATGACGTACCTCCGCTGGCCCCCCCAGGAGCCCACGAAAGTGGCGACAGTTGCCCAGATCGCAAGCCCCCCCGGGAGGCGCGAGGTACCGAGGTGATCCGCGTATGACGTACTTCCGCTGGGCCTCCCAGGCGCCCACGAAAGTGGCGACAGTTGCGCAGATCGCAAGCCCCCCAGGGGGCGGCTAGTTCCCGAGGTGATCCGCCTATGACGTACCTTCGCTGGGCCTCCCAGGAGCCCACGACAGTCGCGACAGTTGCGCAGATCGCAAGCCCCCCAGGGGGCGGCGAGGTCCCGAGGTGATCCGCGTATGACGTACCTCCGCTGGGCCTCCCAGTAGCCCAAGAAAGTGGCGACGGTTGCGCAGATCGCAAGCCCCCCAGGGGGCGGCGATGTACCGAGGTGATCCGCGTATGACGTACCTGCGCTGGGCCTCCCAGGAGCCCACGAAAGTGGCGACAGTTGCGCAGATCGCAAGCCCCCCAGGGGGCGGCGAGCTCCCGAGGTGATCCGCGTATGACGTACCTCCGCTGAGCCTTCCAGGAGCCCACGAAAGTAGCGACAGTTGCGCAGATCGCAGCCCGACGGCATCAGAGAGGAGGAGAGGGGAACACAGGAAGCAGGAGAGAAGGAGGAGGGGAGGAGAGGGGAGGCGGCAGAAGGAGGGTGCAGACCACACTGCTCTATTCCAAAACGAGGACCCAACACAGGAGGGTTGGGAAAAAAGACAGACTCCATCCTCCGTCATGCATCCTTTCCTCCTTCCCCCCTGCTCCCTCCTCCTCCCCCTTTCCCTCTTTCCCTCCTCCCTCCTCCTCCTCTTGCTCCTCCTCCTCCACCTCTCCAACCTTCCCTCCTCCCTCCTCCTCCCCCTTTCCCTCCTTCCCTCCTCCTCCTCCTCCTCCTCCTCATCCTCCTCATCCTGCTCTTCCTCCTCCCTCCCCCTCCTCCTCCGCCTCACTCCCTCCCTCACTCCCTCCCTCCCTACTCCTCCCCCCGCCCAGGAGCAGGGGCTGGGCCTGCGTGTCCCAGGTGCCCCGCGTCTTCCGGCCGGCCCTCATCCTGCAGCAGGCGCCCGCGCCTGCGGCCTGCAGGGCGCTGCTGGCCGCGGCCTCGCCCCAGCCGGCGGGGCCGGCGGCGCTTACGACGCCGGGCAGCGGCACCCCCAGGGGCATCGCATTACAGTCGAGGCGCTGAAGAAGGAACCCTGTTCGTTGGGGAGGGGCTCCGTGTTCCTTGATGATAGTTTCACAGCTTGTCTCAGGTTTTCCTCAGGCTTCCGATGGAACATCGAACTTGAACTGATGGGAAAAAGGGGCCTCGTTCCTTATTTAGGGTTCCTTAGGTCAACGCGCCGACTGTAGGGAGGAGGGGCTCGGGGGGGGGCGACTTTCTCGGAATCGAGCCTGGAAGTTTTCGGGCGTGTTTTCGTCGGTTCTCGTCGGTCTTCCAGCCTCGGGATGTCTTCCAGTGGCTGCGCCCAGAAGAGGGTTTTCTGCGGGTGCCGGGATCGTCCCGAACGGCCGCCAGAGAGCCGATGTATGACCCCCAATCTAAGGCGAGGCCAGGTCGAGGATAAGTTCGGGTGAGGATACATCGAGGGCCTCTGAGATTCGGCGGCTCTGAAGGACGTATCGGGCGCCGCGGCCTTCTCAGAGCATTCTGGAACCCTCTGAGAGCGTTCCGGAACGCTTTGCAACGAACTTATCTTCGTCCTAGCCCCATCTTGCAGTCGCCCATTGATCGCCGATATGGGGCCCGATAGCCCACCCCGCCCGTGGTCGTGCGGCTTCGAAATCGAGGGCATATCGCCGATCAGTTGGCAATGTATCGCTGGTTCCAGGGCGATGGTTCCCCCCCCCTGTGCCAATCCCCCCTGCCGTTGCCCCCAGGCCCCAGCTGCTGCAGCGACTTCGCCACCGGCTGCGGCGGCTGCGGCGGCGATTGGGGTCATGTACGGTAGGTTCGCGTCGTGTCGACCGGCGGCGATCCCACCACTGGCGTTCAACGTTGGACGCCGCCAGCGATCCAGAATCGGTCGATGTTGAATGATCAGACGTTCCGGAAACGTCCTATCGTTCAAGGTTGACCGATCCCTGCGGTGTCACGACCTAACGCAGGGGTGGACGCGACATGAACCTGCCGCAACGGGGGTTAGGCTAACGGGGGTCAGCTAATCCCCTCTTGCTGGCCCCAGCTTGGGAGCCTCGTGTGGCTGATTTCTCCTTCCCAGACATACGATGTCCTGATGTTGTCAGTGCGGGGTCTCCAGAATTCCCGACCTTTTCCTCGGAACCGTTTTTTCATCCGGAGTCTTTTTCAGACGGTCCCAGGGCACGGCGAGGGCCCCCAGAGGCCGAAAGTTGCGAAACAACTCCCGTCCTTTATTTCAGGACGCGAGCATGTCTGGGTGTCCTCCGCTGATCCAGGTTGTTGAGCTGCTCAGCGGCGGTCCGGGCTTCGCGACAGGGCCCTGTCCGACCCAGGCTTGTTGCTGGCCCGGGAGTGATGCGTCCCCGAGGCGAGGGTGGGCTCCGCACTGGCTGCGGCGGCGGCTGAGCACGCTTCAGAGGAGGACAAGGAACCGATCAAGTTGTGACAAAGGAGGACAAGGAGTAATTCTCAGGCTTCAAGTTGTGAGCAAAATCGCGACGTCGGAGTCACAGGAAGGAACCGATACTGCCACCCTTCCCCGTCGTTCTGGCCTTCTTGGGCATCCTGGGAGGCCCTCGTCGCCAGGGCTGGATTCTCTTCGAAATCCTGGTCAGGGCGCACCCCGTGAGAGGCCCGGGGAGCAGGGGCATCGGCACCCGGTGTGTCCCCCTAGTGTGGCTCGGCGGCGGAGGCCCAGGTCTCCAGCGAGGTGCTTTTGCAGTCTGGGCGCCTGTCCTCGATCTCAGCCTCCAGGGCCAGTTCTCGGGCCCCTGGGCCATCAAACACTGGCTCCGGGGCGAGAGGCTGGGGAAGCCGGCTGGACCTCCTTGGGGCCGCGGTTTGAAAAAAGCATGGCGGCGGGTGTCTGGGAGAGCGGACAGCCCAGGGGCGGGCATTGCACGTGTTCGCCAGGGAGCCTCGTCGAAGGCACGGGCGATGGGAGCCCCTGGATACATCCAGTGCTGCCTCTGGGGGTGTCCGCCCCAGTTGCGGCCGTCGAGCGTGTGGCTGGAGCGAGGGAGGGCAGAGCCTGAAAATTGCACGTCCGGGTGCGGAATGCGCCTGCGGTGCGGAATTCGACTGCGGCGAGTAGGGTCCTGGTATCTATGTGCGTATCCGTGTCCCGTCCTCCACCTGTGGCCCGTCGCGCCCCCCGCCCCCCCTCCCACACTTCAGGGGGAACGTTCGGGCGGGACATGCTCAGGGGGGAATGCATCGACCCCCAATCGCCCATTCATCGCCGATAGGGTCCGCCCGGCCCCTGAACGTGGGGCTTCGCTTTCAGGGGCATCTCCCAATCTATCAGCGATGGATCGTCGATTCCAGCTCGATGCTCTCCCCCTTAGCCAGCTCCTCCCTTACGTTGGCCCTCAGTCTCTCGTCTTCCCCTCTCCAGCGTCCATCTCCGTGCATGCAGCCATGGCGAGGCGGTGGATCGCTCCAGTAGTAGCATCTCGCCGAGCACTGACAGCACCATGGCGTGTTTGAGGAGAGGGAGGGGGAGGAGGAGGAGGAGGAGGGGAACAGTAAGAGGCGGGGGAGGAGGAGGAGGAGGAGGAGGAGGAAGAGGAGGAGGAGGAGGAGGAGCTAGAGACAGCTGGCAACACAAGCAACAGCTAATTAGGATTGAGAGCCAGTTTGGGCAAAACCACGGGCAGATAACCACGTGAGAGGCCTGATAACCGACGCCCAGCATCACCGCCAGCAGCACGCGACGTCTAAACGAGTCTACTGTTCAGACTGCATTAGGCGTGAGCGAAGGGTCTTGCCTCTTAACCCCCCCCACGGTGCTAAAAGGGCACACGCGACTGCCAACACTGTGTGGTGTTGATGCTGATGCTGTTGCTGCTGCTGCTGATGATGATGACGATGATGATGATGATGATGATGATGCTGCTGATGATGATGATAATGATGATGCTGCTGCTGCTGATGATGATAATGAATATGATGATGAGGCTGCTGCTGATGGTGATAATGATGCTCGTGATTATGCTGATGATGATGATGCTGTTGCTAATTATGCCACTCCACTGCTGTTGATGACAGCGGCGACGACGATGATGCGGATGCTGGTGATGATGATGATGATGATGATGATGATGATGATGACCATGACCATGATGATGATGAGGAAGATTAGGATGATGGTGATGATGCTGTTGATGATGATTTGGTTGCTGATGACGATGATACTGGTGCTGGTGATGATGCAGTTCAGGATGATGGTTGTGATCATGCTAGTAGTTCTGACTCGTATGATGATGCTGGCGACTGTGGTGGTGATGGTGACGATTTCGCTGACAATGTTGATGACGATCTGGATGGTGATCTATCGGCTGCAATGCTATGAGGATAGTTTTGGCGTCGATGGCGATGGTGGCGACGATACGGGTGGTGAAGGCGACGACGATGCCTGACAGGGTACTGGTGGCAGCAACGACGATCCTGTTGATATCGATGGCGATGGAGACGATTGCTACAGCGAAGGAAATTCATGCGAATCGGAGGATGAGAAGTAGGATGATGGTTGTTAACGATGCTCAAGGGCCTGAATCTGGTGACGCAGGTGAGAGAGATGAGGGTGAAGGTGGTGGTGCTGCTGTTGATGAGGGAGATTACAAGGATGCTGGATGATGGAGAACTGGGATCACGAGTGAGCTAGAGGCGGAACAAGGATGACGAGGAGGAACTAGCATGATGGGGTGCAGGATGATGCTGATGATGGTGGTGATGAGGATGCTGCTGACGATGTTGGTAGACGGGTAGGGGAACGATGCTAATGACGGAGCACGTTGATGATGGTGATGATGATGATGATGATGTTTAGGGTGATGGTGATGTTGTTGATCGTGTGGTGATGCCGATTCGGTTGTTGAGTGTGAGCTATGATGCTGGACATGATGGTGAGAGTGATAGTGCTGGTGATGGTGATGTTGAGGGTGAACAATAACTTGATTGACACTTTTCCTTTATTGTGATGATGAAGCTGGTGATGCTAATGATGCTGACGATGATGACAATGATGTGTATGCTGGTGATACTGGTGGTGATGCTGATGCTGCGGCTGATGATGATGATGAGGATTATGATGATGATGATGATGATGATGACGATGATGATGATGGTGATGATTGTAGTGATGGCGGTGGTGATGATGATGCTGATGCTGATGATGCTGATGCTGCTGCTGCTGATGATGATGATGATGTTGCTGATGATGAGGATGATGACGACGATGCTGATGATGGCCATGATGAGGCTGATGATGACGATGCTGATCGTGGTGTTGGTAAGGTTCATGAGGGACATGAGGGTGATGAGGATGATGATGAGGAGGAGGATGAGGCGGATGAGGGAGGAGGGAACAAGGATCTTATGAGGAGGAGGAGGAGGAGGTGGAGGAGGAGGAGGAGGGAGGATGCCGAGGAGGAGGAGGAGGAAGTTGAGGAGAAGGAGGACTGCCGACTGAGGAGGAGGAGGCGGAGGAGGAGGAGGAGGCATGGACGCGGATGATGAGGATCATGACGACGAGGAGGAGGAGGAGGAGGAGGAGGAGGAGGAGGGAGGATGCCGAGGAGGAGGAGGAGGAAGTTGAGGAGATTGATGAGGCGGAGGTGGATGAGTAGATGTTGGCGAGCCCGGGTGGGGGAGGAGCAGGGATGATCAGGGCGTCTGTGATATTGATCACAACGATGGACACAATAGCGAATACAAGGCTGCGAATATTTTTCATGACAATGCTGGTGATGATGAGGAGGAGGAGGATGAACGCTGGGAGCTGGATTGGCCTGCCTTCGCCGAGGCTGGTCCCGGAGGAGGAGGAGGAGGAGGAGGAGGAGGAGGAGGAGGAGGGGGAGGAGGAGGATCGGATCGACTCGGCAGGAGGACACGTCAAGGCCCAGTGCGCCGTCTGGCCCCCCCTTTTGCGGAGGCCACAAGTGTGGAGCCTAAGGTTCAAAAGCAGTAGTGGCAGTATTTCGACCCCGCCTGGCCCGGCGGACAAACATTTATCCAGGGCCTAACCATCCACCTTGGGAGGAGGAGGAGGAGGAAGAGGAGGAGGAGGAGGAGGAGGAGGAGGAGGAGGAGGTGGAGGGAGGGAGGGAGGGTAAGGATGCATGTCGAGGAAGTTCAGACATGGACCAACGCGCGTGGATGAACGGCGGGCCCCGATTCCATACAAAGTCGGCGACCTCCGTCGCAAACTTGCGACCTTGGGGTCATTCTTCTGGGGCAGATTCTCCCCGATCCGTGGCCTTGGCGCCCACGCGCCCGATCCACGGATCCGCCATCCGCGTTAGCATCTCGCTCCCGATTGTCGGGAGCCTCTGGATAGTGTGTCGCTCCGTCGGTTCTGGCCTACCACACATCGGCGCGACACGCTATCCGCGTCAGCGTCCCGAGCCTCGCCCAGCCTCCCGCCCCCCGGAGCAGAGCGGCACGGCATCTGCTTGAAAGGCATCGTGTGTCGCCGGGGCCGCCGCCGCGACACGTTAAGCAACATTTCCCGACCGTGGCCCATGTCAGCGTCTTACGGCAGCGTCTTTCGTACGCAGCCGTAAGGTCGCGCGTAAACTGCCCGCGTAATGTCGAGAGTAAGCATGCCGCGCTCTTGGCCCGCGTAAGCCACGGCGTCAGGCCGCTATGCCGTCTAGCGTAAGACCCCTCGTCTTTCCGTCGCTCATGCTAGCGCCGTGCTCGGTGTGAAGTTGCTTCGGCCTCGTAGCAGGCGGCCGTAGGTTCGGGCTGCCATCCGGCACGCCATGGTGCCGAGCGCCAGTTGGCGAGGCCGCGCCGCACCGCCGGGCAGGGCGGGCGCGCTTCAACGGACAATGACGTGTCAATGTGACCCAGACGTGGTTCGGCCTCCTCCGCCTCCGCTTCCTCCTCCTCCTCCTCCTCCTCCTCCTCCTCCTCCTCCTCCTCCTCTTCATTTCCTTCATCCTGCTTTCCTCCTTCTCCTCCTCCTCCTCGTTTTCTCCTTCTCTTTCATCCTCCTTCTCCTCCTCCACATTGTCCTCCTACCCTCCTCCAGCTCCTGCTCCTGCTCCTGCTCCTGCTTCTGCTGCTGCTCCTCCTCCTCCTCCTCTCGACCTTTCGTTTCTTCCCGTCCCCTGCTCTTGGCCTGGCGTCCCCTTTTCTTGGTGAGCGCGCTCCTCCTCCTCCTCCTCCTCCTCCTCCTCCTCCTTCTCCTCCTCCTCCTCTCCCTCCTCCTCCTCCCTCCTCTCCTCCTCCTCCTCCTCCTCCTCCTCCTCCTCCCCCGCCTCCAGATCGAGGGACGTCAGCTGACCACCTCACCGATCCTGACCCGGGGTCGATCTTGGTCCGAGAATGGGCCCAGCTGGGATCGGTGAGGTGGTAAGCTGACGTCGCCCGAAAGGAGGGTGACCCGAACATCCTCCCTTCCTTGCCGTGCCCTTCTATCGCCGCCCGGGGGCTCCTCTCAGCTGCCACTCCTGCCCGCGGCGAGGTTCGGTCTCCTCCTCCTCCTCCCTCACTCGATCCTCGATTCTCGATTCTCGATTCTCCCTCCCTCGATCCTCGATTCTCCCTCCCTCGATCCTCGATTCTCCTCCTCCTCCTCCTCCTCCTCCCTCACTCGATCCTCGACTCTCGATTCCTTCTCCCTCGATCCTCGATCTGCCTTTGCGGCAGTTCTTTGCCACTGTCGGCCCACTGGACCGGGGACCTCCGGAGACCCGATTCGGCGACGACGACGACGACGACGGCGGGGGTCAACCATAAAAGGCCTTCGCGGATATGTGGCTCTGGAGTTCTCGTGGAAGCTTCTTGAAGCCATCTCTGGGTCCTCTTGGAACGATTTTGGAAGCCTTCGGGGCTCTCTCGGGGCCCTCTGGGGGTCAATGGGGCCCTCAAGGCCATCTTGAAAACCACTGCGAACAATCGGATCCAGAATTACGCTACCCAGGAACCCCACATACTTAATTTAAATCTTATGTGTTTGCTTTTCATGATCATCTATGCGGAAACCTGCGTTCTAAACCCTCGTCGCGAATGTTTCCCTATATTGTCATCCAACACGCTACTGAGTGAACCTCCTCCCTCTTCCCCGTCAGGCTGCAAGGCGAACAAACGAAGGGTGGGTACATCCATTCTGTAGGATCCATCATGTGTAGAGTGCTTGTTGAGCGCCCTCCACAGGTCTGCATCGTCGCCTCTCCTCGACGGCCAGTACTCTGGATTGGAGGCTCGCTTGGCTGCGAATTCCTTGTACCATTTGACCGCCTTCGCATCCGCTTGGGCGAAAAGGCTGTCCGGGAGAATCGACTCTCGCAGGTCGTGCGACCATGGTCCTCGCGACCAACGGCAGTCCGTCTCCGCCTGCTCCGGGAACAGCTGAATGCGAGGGGTGCCAGTGGAACGAACCGAGGTAGCAAGCAGAACTGCTGGGGACCGCTGAGGGGTGGAGGCCTGCACGGGCGTGGACTTCGCTGGCGTGGCCTGCGCGGGCGTGGCAGTGCCCCCGTTGCCGGCATCGCCGATTCGCCGAACTTTCGCCAACGGCGAGCCATCGTCATCCTCCGCCCCCCCAGTCTGATCAACTGGGAACCCGCCGGACGAAGGGTTCAGCAGGTACCGCATCAAACACTGCCTCCTGCCATCGTCGTTGCCTCCTTTACTCAGCTCGTTGTACTTGATGAGAAGAGTATGATGCCACCAGTTGGCGAGTTGTCGGTGATAGGCATTAAATGCGTTTCGGACCAGAAGATCTCCATGCACATCCTTGTAGCCGCGCAAGCTTGCCAGATTGACCTCAAGGCCCATCCCATTCAGTGCCTCCTTCAGCGCCAAACACGGAGGTGGCAGGGCGGCGATGCCAATTTTCGACGGCATGAGTGCCGCACACCGCAAAAGGATCGCTTGCTGCCTTCAAATACGGAAGCAGGGCGCGTCTGGGTGGAAATCTAGGCGAGCTGAGGCGGCTTGAGCCAATGTGTTACATATCAGGATGGCCGAGGTTCAAAGACATGTGTCGCATATGTCGATCTCTGGAAACTCCCCACCCCATGCGCCGCCCTCTGGCGCCGAGGAACTGTTACGCCTGACGCGCCCTGGAAGCCTGAAAGAGAGAGCGCTCCCCAACTCCTGCCACACCCTGCGAGCGAATCACGGATAGAGGCCGCGCTGAGGGACCACCCTCTCCGCACCCCCTGCGGTGTCGAGAAAATGCCGCGCCTGCCACGCCCTGCGAGCGTGTCACGGATAGAGGCCGCGCTGAGGGACCACCCTCTCCGCACCCCCATGTGGCGTCCAGGACGTGCTGCGCTTGCCACGCTCTGCGAGCGTGTCACGGATAGAGGCCGCGCTGAGGGACCACCCTCTGCGCACCCCTGTGGTGTCGAGAAAGTGCCACTCCTGCCACGATATGCGAGCGCGTCATGGATGGAGGCTGCGCTGAGGGACCTACCTCTGCGCACCCCCGGTGGTGTCCAAGAAATGCCACGCCTGCCATGCCCTGCGAACGTGTCACGGATAGACGCCGCGCTCAGGGACCACCCCTTGCGCCTCCTCAGTGGTGTCGGGGAAAATGCCGCGCCTGCCACGCTCTGCGAGCGTGTCACGGATAGAGGCCGCGCTGAGGGACCATCCCCTGCGCCCCCCCAGTGGTGTCAAGAAAGTGCAGCGTCTGCCACGCTTTGCGAGCGTGTCACGGATAGGGGCCGCGCTGAGGGACCACCCTCTCCGCACCCCCTGTGGTGTCGAGAAAATGCCGCGCCTGCCACGCTCTGCGAGCGTGTCACGGATAGAGGCCGCGCTGAAGGACCACCCTCACCGCACCCCTTGTGGTGTCGAGAACGTGCCGCGACTGCCACGTTCTGCGAGCGTGTCACGGATAGAGGCCGCGCTGAGGGACCACCCTCTGCGCACCCCTGTGGTGTCGAGAAAGTGCCATTCCTGCCGCGATCTGCGAGCGTGTCACGGATAGAGGTCGCGCTGGGGGACCACCATCTGCGCACCCCCTGTGGTGTCGAGAAAGTGCCACTCCTGCCGCGATCTGCGAGCGTGTCACGGATAGAGGCCGCGCTGGGGGACCACCCTCTGCGCACCCCCTGTGGTGTCGAGAACGTGCCGCGCCTGCCACGATCTGCGAGCGTGTCACGGATAGAGGCCGCGCTGGGAGACCACCCTCTGCGCACCCCCTGTGGTGTCGAGAGAGTGCCATGCCTGCCACGATCTGCGAGCGTGTCACGGATAGAGGCCGTGCTGGGACCACCTTCTGCGCACCCCCTGTGGTGTCGATAAAGTGCCACTCCTGCCACGATCTGCGAGCGCGTCACGGATAGAGGCCGCGCTGGGGGACCACCCTCTGCGCACCCTTTGTGGTGTCGAGAAAGTGCCACTCCTGCAACGATCTGCGAGCGTGTCACGGATAGGGGCCGCGTTGGGGGACCACCCTCTGCGCACCCTTTGTGGTGTCGAGAAAGTGCCACTCCTGCCACGATCTGCGAGCGTGTCACGGATAGGGGCCGCGTTGGGGGGACCACCCTCTGCGCACCCCCTTGTGGTGTCGGGAAAGTGCCACTCCTGCCACGATCTGCGAGCGCGTCACGGATAGAGGCCGCGCTGGGGGACCACCTTTTGTGCACCCCCTGTGGTGTCGAGAAAGTGCAATTCCTGCCACGATCTGCCAGCGTGTCACGCATAGAGGCCGTGCTGGGGGACCACCTTCTGCGCCCCCCCTGTGGTGTCGAGAAAGTGCCATTCCTGCCACGATCTGCGAGCGTGTCACGGATAGAGGCCGCGCTGGGGGACCACCCTCTGCGCACCCCCTGTGGTGTCGAGAAAGTGCCACTCCTGCCACGATCTGCGAGCGCGTCACGGATAGAGGCCGCGCTGGGGGGCCACCCTCTGCGCACCCCTTGTGGTGTCGAGAAAGTGCCACTCCTGCCACGATGTGCGAGCGTGTCACGGATAGAGGCCGCGTTGGGGGACCACCCTCTCCGCACCCCCTTGTGGTGTCGAGAAAGTGCCATTCCAGCCACGATTTGCGAGCGTGTCACGGATAGAGGCAGCGCTGGGGGACCACCCTTTGCGCACCCCCTGTGATGTCGACAAAGTGCCACTCCTGCCACGATCTGCGAGCGTGTCACGGATAGAGGCCGCGCTGGGGGACCACCCTCTGCGCACCCCTTGTGGTGCCGAGAGAGTGCCACGATCTGCGAGCGTGTCACGGATAGAGGCCGCGCTGGGGGGCCACCCTCTGCGCACCCTCTGCGCACCCTCTGTGGTGTCGAGAAAGTGCCACTCCTGCCACAAGTTGCGAGCGTGTCACGGATAGAGGCCGCGCTGGGGGACCACCCTCTGCGCACCCTCTGTGCACCCCCATGTGGCGTGTTTACGCGTGGGTGAGGGAGTGTATGTGTGTCTGTGTGTGTGTGTGTGGCTGTGTATGTTCGAAAAAGTGCCACTCGTGTCGCGCTCCCCGACCCTGGCACGCATAGACGCCGCGGTGACAGACCCCCCCCTTCGCACCCCCCCTGGCGTCGAGAAAGTGCCACGCCTGCCCCGCTTTCCGACCCTGGCACGCATAGACGCCGCGGTGAGAAACCATCCCCTGCGCACCCTCTCTGGTGTCGAGAAAGTGCCACTCCTGTGGTGTGCTGTGCCGAGCTGAGCTGTGCTGAGCAGCGCTGTGCTGTGCGGCGCTGCGCTGTGTTGTGAAGTGTGCTACGCGTGTCTCATGTGCGCGCCTGCCGTGCGTGCGTGCTGTGATGTGCGTGAGGTGAGAAAGAAGGAGAAGGAGAGGGAGGAGAAGGAGGAGGAGACGCGGGTGAGACGCGGAAGGGAAGAAAACCAGAACCCCACGAAGCATGTGGGGAATAATCACCTCATGAGCCTTCTTGGGCCCTGCTGGGGCGCTCCTGGGTCCATGATGGGCGCCCCTTAGGGCCCCTCGGGCTCCCACACACCAGCTCGGACCTCGCATAGTAGTGCGCTCGTCGTGTACGTCCTGTGCGCCCCCGCCCCCGTCCAGGGCAGAGTGCAGCAGTGTCCAGGGCGTGTGCAGGTTCTCGTTTTGAATCGAGTCTCAAGCACACAGAGAAAGAGGCTACACAGCGTGTCGCTGCGCCGATTCTGGCCCACCACGCTTCGGCGCGACACGCTGTCCACCTCCCAGTCCCCAAGCGTCAACGTCCCGAGACTTTCCGAGCTTCCCGTCCCGCTGAGCGGAGCGGCACGCTATCCGCTCGCATGGCATAGCGAGTCGCTGGGGACGCCGCCGCGACACGCTAAGCAAAAGTTCCCAGCCTACGGTGCAGCAGCGAAGGAGCATCGTCGACGATGGGACCAGAGGCGTTTCCCGCGCGCGGCTGGGCGACGCTTCCTCTCCGTGACCTGCGCCTCGCTGGAGGCAGCGAGGCGGCTTCTGCACCGACGACAGCACAGCCCATCCTGACCTCCAGCCAGGGTCAGCCTGCATCGGGCCACTCCTGAGCCTGCACCGAGCCCAGACTGAGCCTGGGTCCGTACTGAGCTTGGCAGAGGCTCACGTCGAGGCCCATACTGGGCCTGTAGTGGGCCCCACTTCCGACCTGGTGATCCAGGGCGTCCTGGCTGGGGGTGGGGGTTCTTGTTTTGGCTCCCAAGAACCGACAAACAACCTCCCCCATCCCCGGCCAGAACCCCCTGGATCACCAGGTCGGGATTGGGGGTCATGGCTGGGGTTGGGGGTCCAGACATCAGGCGCTCTAATTCCGATTCCGATTCGTGGACCCCCGGAGGTCTGGAAGATTTCTCCCGGGGCGTTTTTGTTAATTCAGAGTCGTTTTTTGACGGTCCCGTGGCCCGTCGAGTGCTTCCTGAGCTCGAAAATAGCCCTAAACCAGCCGCTCCAACTTTTGCGGAGCTTCGGATCTCAGGGAGTGGGTTGTGCTGTCCTCATCTGCACGCCTCGCTGCGCACGCCTCGCGCAGCCTCCAAGGGCCCAGGGCGCGTCTCGGCGCCCGAAGTTGCGCGATGCGCCTGCCTCCGCCCGTCAAGCAAGTCAAACGCCATAGTTGCTTCACAACGCCGACCCCCGACGACGACGACGATGCTGATGATGACGATGATGCTGATGATGATGATGACGATGATGAAGATTATGATGGTTGTGATGATGATGATGACGCTGATGATGCTGCCGATGATGATGAGTTCAATCATAGCAATGCCGTTGATGCTGATGGTGATGGAGATGAGGATTATGCTGATGATGCTGATGATGGTGATGATGATGATAGTAATGGTGATGCTGCTGCTGATGATCATGATGATGCAATTGACGATGATTATTCTGATGACGATGCTGCTGCTGCTGATGATGAAGATGATGCTGTTGCTGCTGCTGCTGCTGCTGATGATGATGATGATGAGGGTGCCCATGATGTTGATGATGATGCTGATGATGCGGCTGGTGATGCTGATTATGTTGTTGATGATGATGCTGGTGGTGGTGGTGGTGATGATACTGCTGCTGATGGGTATGATTTTGCTGACGATGATGCTGATAATGCTGATATTGATTATGATGATGCGGCTGGTGATGATGCTGATGATGATGGCGGTGGTGATAATGATGCTGTTGCTGCTGGTGGTGATGATACTGATGGTGATGATGCCGATGATTTTGAGGATGATGGTTATGCTGATGATGATGTTGATTTGGATGGTGATGGTGATGCTGATGATGATGCTGGTGATCATGATGCTGTTGACGATGGTGCTGATGGTGCTGGTGATGATGATGATGATGATGATGATGGTGCTGAGTATGGCGTTGGTAATGATGATGCTGATTATGATTATTGTGCTTGCGATAATGATGCTGATGGTGCTGTTTATGATGTTGATGATGATGCTGCTGATGTCGAGGATGATTACTCCGATGAGGATGCTACTGATGATGATATTGCTCATGATGCTGATGATGCTGATGATGATGGTGATGATGGTGATGATGATGATGATGGTGATGCTGGGGCTGTGGATGATGACGGTGCTGATGGTGAGGACGAGGAGGAGGCTGAGTATGAGGATGATGATGGGGATGCCGCTGATGTTGATGGAATTGATGACGCTGCTGATGATAATGATGGTGGTGGTGATGATGATGCTGATGGTGCTGCTGATACTGCTGATGCTGTTGATGCTGATGGTGATGCTGCTGACGACGACTACGATGATACGGATGACGGCGATGATGCTGATTGCGGTGATGATGACGATGGTGATGTTGATGATGATATTGCTGATGGTAAGGTCGATGACGAATTTGCAGATGATGCTGCTGATGATGGTGGTGTTGTTGATGACGATGATGGCAATGATGATGATGTGGCTGATGCCATTTCTGATGATGCTGATAATGCTGGTGGTGATGATGATGCTGTTTCTGCTGATGGTGATTAGTATGCTACTGATGATGCTGATGGAGCAGTTGAGGATGATGATGTTGATTATGCTGGTGGTCATGACAAAGCTGAGGTTGCTGATTGAGCTGATGATGCTGCTGATGATGATGCTGGAACTGATGATATTGATGATGGTGGCGATGCTGATGATGCTGTTGACGCTGATGATGCTGATGAAGATGATGGTGATGCTGATGATGGTGATGACGATGATGATGGTGATGGTGATGATGGTAATGGTGATGATGCTGACGGTGGTGAGGGTGATGACGATGTTGACGGTTGCGAGGGCGATGGTGATGTTGGTGGTGATGAGCATGGTGGTAATGGTGATGATGTTGATGATGACGGTGATGGTGTTGACGATGATGCTCCAGATGGTTATGAGGATGAGGATGAGGATGGTGATGGTGCGCGCTGTTGGTAAGTTTGATGATGCTGATGATGCTGATGACGGTGGTGGTGATGATGATGCTGATGGTGTTACTGCTGATGATGGTGTTGATGACGAGTACAAGGACAAAATGCTGGTGGTTATGATTGTAATGATGCTGTTGATGATGATGTTGACGAGGCTGCTGAAGAAATATTGAGGGTGATCACGGCAATGATGAGGATGACGAGAATGATGATGGGAATGATGATGATGATGATGATGATGATGATGGTGCTGCAGATGGCGATGATGATGATTACGATGATGATGGTGCTGTTGATGCTGCTGGTGATGATGACGCTGATGGTGATGCTGATGGTAATGATGATGATGGTGATGATGATGATGATGACGATGGTGATGGTCTTGATGATGATGGTGGTGATGATGCTGCTGATGATGATGATAATGGTAAAGCCGATACGGCTGCTGATGCTGACAGAGGCGATCATGCTGCTGATCACGCTGCTGATCATGATGATGCTGAGGGTGATGATGACGATGCTGATGATGATGACGACCTGGAGGACAATGATGATGGTGATGATGAGGTTGATGATGCTAATGCTGATGGTGATGCTCCTGATGATATCGATGAGGATGATGCTGATGATGATACTTCTGATGATGCTGCTGCTGATTAGGAGGATTGTGACGAGGATTCTGATTATGATGAGGCTGTTGGTGATGATCTGATGGTGATGATGAGGATGATGGTGCTGATGAGGGTGATGTTGTTGACGTTGACTAGGGCGACGATCTTGATGATGACGGTAGTGATGCTGATGATGATTGTGGTGGTGATTGTGATGATGCTGATGCTGTTGCTGATGGTGCTGCCGAGGGTACTGATGTTCATGGCGATGATGATGTTGATGATTGGTGATGTAGTTGTTGCTGACGTTGCTGATGATGATGGTGATGATCACGATGGTGATAATGATGGTAATGATGATGTCCGGTGATAGTGGTGACGATGATGATGATGATGATGATGATGATGATGATGATGATGCCGATGATGATGCTGGTAATGATGCTGATGTTGATGATGATGACTTTGATGGTGATGCCAATGGTGATGATGGTTATGATGATGTATGGCAGGATGACGGTGATGATGCTGATGATGATGAGGATGAGTGTAGTAATGCTATTGCTGCTTCTGATGATGGTGGCCACGCTGTTGGTAATGACGATGATGATAATGTTGATGGTGGTGATGCTGATGATGCTGCTGATGACGATGATGATGATGATGATGATGACCGCGACGACGAGGATACTGCCGATGGTGATGATGATGCTGCTGAGGATGAAGTTGATGATCATGCTGCTGCAGATGATACTGGCAATGATGGCGATGGTCATGCTGATGACCATGTCGATGATGATGACGATGATGCTGATGACGATGGTGATGCTGAACATGCGGTTAATGTTGATGGTGATGCGGATCCGATGATGATGGTGATATTACTAAGGCTGGTGACTCTGATGATTAGATTGGTGTGGAGGATGATACAGCTAACGCTGGTGCTGTTGCTGGCGAGGATGATGAAACACGATGATGCTGCTGCTCATGATGATGGTGATGATGATTTCGATGACGATTATGACGATGATGATGTTGTTGATGATGGTGATGATCTGTTCGATGTTCACGAATATGATAATGACAGTATCCATGCTGGTGGTGAAGAGGATGACGAGGTAGATGATGGTGATCTGATGATGTGACTGATGCTGATTATGGTGATGATGGTGGCGATTCTGACACAGATGATCATGGCAAGGATAATGATGACGACGGTCATGATCATGCTGCTGATGGTAACGATGGTCATGTTAGCCATGTTGACGATGACGATGATGATGATGATGATATCATTGGTGACGCTGGTGATGGTGATGATGCTGATGATGTTGATGACGATGATGACGATGGTGATGCTGTTGATGATGTTGGTGATGATGTGGATGATGATGACGATGATGCTGACGACAATGGTGACGATTCCGAGGGTGATGATGATATTGATGAGGATGATGATGATCATGAGATCGCTGATGATTATGACAAGTACTCTGATGATGACGATGCTGATGAAGATGTCGAAGGAGGAGGATTCGGATGATGAGGCAATTCTGATCATGTGGTGATGACTTTGTTGATGGTTGCGGTGGTGCTGCTGCTGATGATGAGGATGCCGATGATGATGATGTACGATACTGCTGATGATTAGGGGCGTTGTAAAGACAATGCAGATGTTGATGTCGTTGATGATGACGATGATGATGAGTATGATGATGCTGTTGGTGATGAGTATTGTGATGATGGGAATGACGATGGTGCTGACGATGATGAGGTTGATGAGTAATAGCAAGAAAAAAAGCAACAACGAGCAAGTTTGCGAATACTGGTCTAATCCAAATTTCCCAGATAGAAGGGGCAGCTCAACATAACACAGCAGAAAAAGAGGGGGATACGAATTTGCAGTTGAGCTCAGGAGGGTGCCCCCATCGGGGATACCTGACGTCGCGTTTTTTTTCCACCGCTTCGATCCCCACTTGTCTGGACCCCTTCCCTGGGTCCAGATTTACATCCAGTGTAGTTGTTTGATCGTCCCGGGGCTCTGGGAGGCCCCCCAGAGGAAGTTAAGTGCTAGAACCCCCCAGTTGCGATTTTTTGTCGCGAAAAGAATTGATGGGCGACAATATTCCTTGTCGCGACAAGGAGCGTGCTCTTATATAGATTCTCCCGAGTTTACTTTTATGCATTTTTCCTCCCCCGCCCCCCTCCCCCCCCTCCCCCGCCTTTTCAAGCAGCGCTGGGCCGAAAAGGCGTGCAAGGGAGTCCAGACTTGCCTGAAAACCAGATCTCTTTTTGGGCCTCGCCACGCCCCCTCACACCCCCATGCAAGTAGACCTGCCTGAGTCTTAAGGAAACTGTCTCCACCGTGGAGCCTTGAAGATCCAGACCCCTTCCTTGGGACACGATTTTCATCCTGGGCCCTGTTGGAGTGGTCCCAGGGCCGAGTGAGGGCCCCCAGGGGCCTCACAATGGCCGAATACAGTCGGGGCCCTGAAGAAAGAGCCCTTTTCGTGGGGGAGGGGCTCCGCGTTCCTGATGTGTTTCACAGCTTGCCTCTGGCTTTCCTTTTGCTTTCGACCAGGAACCGAAGGTTAACTTATGGAAATAGGGGGCCTCGTGTTCCTTATTTAGGGTTCCTTAGGTCAACGCCCCGACTGTAATCTATATGTTCTTGTCCCAGCTTCTCTCGTGCCTGGCGCCTGCTCCTCGACGTGGAGCGGCGCAGTCAGGCCAGCACCTTCCTCCTCTCCTCTTTTGCGCCTGCTTGGGCGTGCTGGAAGGAGGGATGGCCATACAGTCGGGGCCCTGAAGAAGGAACCCTTTTCGTTGGGGAGGGGCTCGGTGTTCCTTCAGTGTTTCACAGCTTTCCTCAGGGTTTCCCTTTTGTTTTCGACAGGACATCGAAGGTTAACTTCTGGGAAAAAGGGGCCTCGTTCCTTATTTAGGGTTCTTTAGGTCAAGGCCCCGACTGTAGTAATTCAAACTCAGGCCAGTCTGAAGAGGCGACGTGATCGCCGGAAGCGCACCCAACTCGCCTCATATGAAGCCGAGCCATCCCAATCGCAGGTTTGAGATCGTCGAGCGTTGTGTTGGGAGTGCCCCCCCCCCCCCCCTACCCGACATCCCGCTTTGTTTCCTCCCTCCCACTCCCCTCCATCACCCACTCCTCCACACACACACACACACCACAGGCACCACCAATACGCACGCCACACACACACACACATTCACACACACACACACACACACACGCATCCCTCTTCCCGCCTTTCCCCGCACACACGCCACCGCATCGATCCCCCTTGCCCCCCCCACCCACTCCCCCCCTCCACACCGCTTCGCACGCTCCCCCTTCCTCCACACCGTCGCACCGGCCGCTCCCGACGCACGTTCGTCCGCGCCCACTCTCCCCCATCCCTCTGGCGTAGGTCTGGGACTTGAGCCGTGCCGGGCGCCTGGAGCGCGGCCGTGCCTGCGCTTGGTGCGCCGACGGGCACAACCCTCCGGCGCAGTGCTCGGGGGAGGGCCAAGATCTCAGGGGCAGGTGGAGGAGAGGCAGGAGGATGATGAGGAGGCTGGTGATGAGGACGAGGGTCTGGTGATGGTGATGGTGATGATGATGGCGATGGTGGTGGTGATGATTATAGTAGTGGTGATGATGAAGATGCTGATGAGGATGATGACGCTGCTGCTGATGATGCTTATGATGACGATCATGCTGACGACGGTGATGCCACTGCTGGTGACGAGGATTCTGATGACGACGATGCTGAAGATGACGATGACGAAGACGAAGACGAGGATACTGATGATGCTGCTGTTGTTGATGGTGATGGTGATGGTGATGGTGAGGGTGATGCTGATGATGATCATGGTGATGATGGTGAGGTGGTGGAGGAGGATGCGCCGTGTGCTGCTTCTGCTGTTGATGGTGGTGATGATGGTTGTGAAGACGAAGATGCTGCTGCTGCTGACTATGCTGATTATGAGGATGATGCTGCTGTTGACGACGATGATGTTGATGCTGCTTCTGATGATGATGCTGATGATGATGGCGCTGACGATGACGACGATGCTGATTAGGATGATGATGATGATGATGATGATGATGATGGTGATGGTGATGGTGATGTTGATGGCAATAGCGGTGGTGGTGGGGCTGATGATGACGATGCTGAATCTGGTGATGATAATGATGCTGATTGTGATGATCAGGACGATACTGATGGTGATTGTGATGATGGTGGTGATGAAGCTGATGCTGATGATAACGATGCTGACGATGCTGCTGCTGATGGTGATGGTGATGCTGATGATGGTGCTGATGCTATTTTTGACGACGATGATGATGATGATGATGCTGACGATGATGATGATGATGATGATGATGATGATGATGATGATGATGATGATGATGATGATGATGATGATTTTTGTGATGACGATGATGCTGCTGATGATGATGAAGGTGGTGGTGACGATGATGCTGATGATGATGGTGATGATGCTGAGGAGGATGATGATGATGATGATGATGATGCTGATGATGCTGATGACAGTGATAAGAATGATGATGCCGCTGGGGACGATCCTGATGATGAGGAACAGTAGGAGCAGGAGGAGGAGGAGAATGATGAGGCACGGAGATGGTGAGAGGGAAGGGCAGAGGGGCAGGGTTGCGGGGGTCTTCGGAGGGTATGATTGCTGTTGTCCAAGGAAGTTGTCGGGGCCTTCAGCAGGGGTTTGCGAGGTGCGGCCCTTCCCCCCCTGCTCCTCCCCGCCCACCCTTCCCACCCCTTCTCCTCCCCGCTGCTTTTTGTTCCCCCTCTTTCCCTCCCTGCTCCTCCTTCCTCCCCTTCCGCCCTGCTCCTCCCGCCCTGCCTCCTCTCCCCCCTCCTACCCTTCCCCGCCCCCCTCCCCTCTTCCCCTTCCCCGCCTTCCTCCCCCACTCCTCGTGGGCGGCTCCCGCTGTCTTGGCCAGCCCCCCCCCCCGCGCCCTCCGCCGTCCGGGCGCTGGCCGCCCGCCTGACGCCTGCCGCGGTGCCGCGGCCGCCTTGAGGACCCGGCCGCGGCCCGCCGCGGAGAGCCTCCAGTGGCGTTCGGAGCGGCGCGGCCCTGGTGGGGGGAGGGATGATGGAGGAGGGAGGAAGGAGGAGGGAGGGAGGAGGGAGGGATGAGGGAGGAGGGAGGGGGAGGGGATGAGGGAGGAGGGGGGATCTCGATTCAAGTGCGCGGGCGGACGTGTCTGCAGCCAGAGGGAGGGAGGGAGGAAGGGGAGGCCTTCCCATCGGCATAGGGATCTGCATGCTTCTTTCTGTGCGCCACCCGCGTCGGTGCAAAGATGTCTGCGCTTCGCGTTTCGCGGTCTGGGCTTTTGTGTTGCCCTTTTCGTCCAGGACCTCTGGTGGGCGCGAAGTTCATCTCACTTCGCGCTCCGTTCTGCGCGTGGCGCGACTTATGGTGACTTCGTAGATCATTTACACGTTCGCATCGTGCTGTCTGTTGTCTAGATGGCTCAATCATCGTTGGTTTGGATCGGGGATTGCGTTGCCTTGATTTAGACCGGCGCTCACACGCCCATGGGCGCGCACACTTCTTTGGGGTTGACAGAACGAGCCGAGACTGTTGATATTGATGCTTGTCTGCATTTTCTTTGCCATCGTGTCTATCATCCTCCGTATGGTATTCCTCTGATTGTTGGTTGTCGTATTGTCCTTTCGATCTCACGTTGTGTATCCATTGATATTCATACCCTCGCAGCGAACAGCAGGGCACAGTACTCGTACTTCCAAGCTCTGGGCTTTCACAGGCAAGATTTGGCAACTTCGTCTTCTTCTTATCCGTAAGGGCTTCGCCCCCCTGCCGCTGGTCCCCTCTCTACCATAATCAGATCTATCAGAGTCGCGTCGGTGCGGCTCGGCGCTGCCTTGGCGCATCTGGGAACATCATGCGGGCGCGGATAGGAATCATCAGCGCACATTGAGACGTTGGCGTTATCGAAGACGCCTATGGCGAGACACCGCCGCCCCTTGCCTTCTAGAATCGCCCATGTGGCCGAGCGTTATGGCAAGAGCTCTGCCAAGCTATCGGACCATGTTTTTTTCAGCCGTTGTGGAAACCCTTCGGGGAACACTTGGGGTAGGACGGCGGGGAAGATCAGAAGGAGGCGGAGGAGGAGGAGGAGGAGGAGGAGGCGGAGGAGAAGGAGTCCTTGGGCCTCTTGGGGGCCCTTGGGGGCTTCTCCGGAGCCTCTTTGGCCGTCTTGGTGGGCTGCTGGCCCGTCTGACGCCGTCGGAAGCTGTCGCGGGGGCCTCTCCGGGCCGACTTGGGGACCTCTTGGGGTGCTCCAGGGCCGTCTTGGAGGCCATCTTGGGCGTCTTGGAAGGCCTTTTTGGCCGTCTTGGGGCCCTCTTGGGACCGTCTTGGGAGCCTCTTGGGCTTTTCTGGGAACATCCTGGATGCCTCTTGGGCGACCTTGGGGCGATCTTTGTGGGCTCTTGGGCCGTCTCGGGCCGTCGGTAGGCCGAGAAGGAGCGAAAACCAAAATCCTTCACAAACCTAAGGCACACTCATTTATTTTTGCCTCTTCTGGCCTTCCTGGAGGCCCTCTTGGAGGCCTCTTGGGCCATCTAGGGCCATCTTCGGCCGTCTTGGTGGGCTCCTGGCCCGTCTGACGCCGTCGGACGCCGTTCTTGTGGGCCTCTGTGACCCGATTTGGGGCCGTCTTGGGGCGCTTCACGGCCATCTTGGGCGTCTTGGGCGTCTTGCAGGGTATCTTGGGCGTCTTGGAGCCCGCTGGGGCCTTCTCGGGGCCCTCTTGAGACCGCTTGGAGGCCTGTTGGGGCCGTTCTGGGGCCATCTTGGAGGCCTCTTGGGCAACCTTGGGGCGATCTTTGGGGGATCGTGGACCGTCTCGGGCCGTCGGAAGTGCGACATGAAGCAAATGCCCAAATCCTTCAACCACCTCAGGACAATCAATGATTTTGGCCTCTGCGGGCCTCCCTGGAGGCCTTCTTGGAGGCTTCTTGGGCCGTCTTGGGCCATTTTAGGGCCATCATCGGCCGTCTTGGTGGGCTCCTGGCCCGTCTGACCCCGACTTGGGGCCGTCTTGGGGCGCTTCACGGCCATCTTGGGCGTCTTGGGCGTCTTGGAGGCCATCTTGGGTGCCTTGAAGCCCGCTGGGGCCGTCTTAGGGCTCTCTTGGGGCCGTCTTGGTGGCCTCTTGAGCAGTCCTGAGGCCAATCGGAAGCTTCTTGGGCGCTCGGGGGGCGATCTTGTGGGCCTCTTGGGCCGTGTTGGGGGCGGACTTGGATGCATCGCGGACCCTCTTGGGCCGTCTTGGAGGCCATCTTGGACCATCTTAGGTGGACTCGAAGGCCATCTTGGACCATCTTGGGCCGTTGGAGTCCATTTGAGGCCATCTTGGGCGTGAAAGGCATTGACTGTAGCATTTTCCGCGTGGCCGGCGGGACGGGCCGAAATCCCGGGGGAGAGCTCTTTTGGACAAAAAACCAAAACCAAAACCAAAACCGACAGGATCCAGCACGCTGGGCACCCCGGTGACAAGCACAGGGGGCGGCGGATCGAAGACGCCTACGGCGAATCACCGCCGCCCCCTGCCTTTTTGGAAGCGCCTGCGTGGCCGAATGTTGGGTTTGAGCTTGGCCAAGTTATCGGGCCACGCGTTTCCAGAGTGGGTTTCGCAAGCCTTCGGGGAACACGGAGTCGGGCGAGCTATCGGACCAGGTGGTTTCCGAGCTTTGGGGCCTCCTTGAGGACGTCTTGGAGGGGTCTTGGGTCGTCTTGGAGGCCTCTGGCGGGCCTTTTGGGCAATCTAAGGCCATCTTCAGGCCATCTGGGGCCGCCTTGGGTGCATCTTGGGGCCATATTCGCCGTCTTGGAGGCCATCTTGGGCGTCTTGGGGGCCTCTTGGGCCGTCTTGGGGTCTTGTTGGGGCCCTCTCGGGGGCCTCTTGGCCTGTCATGGGGCCATCTTGGAGGCCTCTTGGGCGCTCTTGGGGCGATGCTGGGGGCCTCTTGGGCCGTCTCGGGCCGTCGGAGAGCTGAAAAGAAGAACATGCAAGCATCCTTCAAAACCCGAGGGACAATCAATGAGTTTGGCCTCTTCGGGCCTTCCTGGTGGAGCTCTTTGAGGCCTCTTGGGGGCCTCTTGGCCAGTCTGAGGCCATCTTGGAGCCATCTTGGGCCGTCTTGGAGACTTCCTGGACGAACTTGAAGGCATCTTGGAATCTCTCGGGCCGTCTTGGAAGCCATCTTGGACTTTCTTTGGCGATTTGGAGGTCATCTTGAAGGCCATCTTAAGCCAACGTGACCATCTTAGAAGCCATCCTGAGCCGTCTTGGATAATGTTTTGTGGACGTTAGTGTGGTTTATGCTGCCTTGTGCGGCCTTTCGGGTGGCCGGCGGGACGGGCCGAAGCCCCAGGGAGTTGTTTTAAAAGAACCAAAAGGGAAAGGATGCAGCACGCCGCGCGCCCCTGTGACAAGCTAACAGGGGGCGGCGGATCGAAGACGCCTACGGCGAATCACCGCCGCCCCCTGCCTTTTTGGAAACGCCTATGTGGCCGAACGTTGTGGCCAGAGGCCTGCCAAGCTATCGGACTAGCAGTGCACGGTATTGTTCATTTCGGTGGTCCGCTTTACTTGCTCTGTAGCCATCGCTTCTGCTCGAAGCTGCGCTTGTTATGGCAGGGCTCGCCCTCGGTCTCGCCCCTGCAGTCCGATATTGGGCTGCGACAGGATTGTACGCCGCCAACCTTTGGACTTCTCTCCATAAGGAGTGCCACTGCACGTGTGCCTTCACGGGTGAGCACGACAGAGAGCTGATTCAGGTCCTGCAGCGACAGTTGGACAGGTGTGGCCCTGAGCAGCTTCGGAGCGCGCCGTCAGAGTGCCCGCCAGTCTTCTGGGAGATCGCCTCAGTCGTGTGCCTCGCGGTGTTTGCCGCGTTCATCATAGGCTACCTCACAGGCAGGCTCCATGGCCATGGTTCCTCAAGGGCTGCCCGATCTTCTGAAGACGGCCCGCCCGTGGGACAAGCTGTACTGTCTGTACAGCCTGGAGGAGAAGCAGTACCACGAGAGGCTTCTGTGCGCCCACGTGGACGGCTCACGATGGGCGGTGGCGACGCCTGATGGCGACGTGTACGTCGAGGACTTCGCCGACGACGACCACGTGGAGATCCACCGAGCTGGTCCTCGTGGCGGGGCGCCGCCGCAGCTGCGCAAGAAGATGCTGTACCGCTTCGACATGGACGAGCAGGGGCTGATCGCCCTCGTGGACGAGGGGGTGCGGCTGGCGGAGTCCGAGCGCCACGAGGTCCGCCACAATCCAGTGGCGAGGCCACCAGGGGTTGTCCGCCGGCTGCGGGGGAAGCAGCACTCATTCCCTGCGGTAGCGGACGGCGGCACGGACACCCCGCGTGGTTCCGAGGTCGGCTGGGCGGCCGGCGCAGCGGAGCCGCCGCTGCCGCCGCCAGGCCGCGCCCCCCCGCCCAGGTCGGGCGCCGGCGGAGGTCCCCTCCCGCCGGTGCAGCTGGATGACAGCTGGGTCGCCCTGGAGTCGCGGCTGGGGTTCAGGCGAGGCTCTTCAGTGGACGTCACGTTCGCCACCGTCTACGCCATGGACGACCGCGCGCTGGCCTCGTTCCCAGAGGGGGTCATCACGCTTGGCCGAGTGGGGACCCTCTCCGACGAGGTGCCGCTCTCGCCTCGAGACGCCCAGGAGGACGTGCTGGACGAGCGCATCCTGAGGTACCGTCGGAGCGGGACGGGCCAGCGGCGTCGTGCCTTCGCGGAGGTCGTCGCGGAGCAGCGCGAGGTTCTCTCCACGGAGGAGTGGCGCGTGCAGGGGCCCGCTACCATCGGCGGGCTGCTTCAGGCACACCTGGGGCAGGGGAGCGGGCCCGTCCAGCGACATTACCGGTGGCGTCAGATCCTGGGGTTGGCCGCGGCCGACCCAGGGGACGACGAGCACTTGTTCCTGTGCGAGCTCATCGAGACGGCATCGACAGCTGACTAGCTCAACCTCCCGGGCTGCGAGGCGTTTGAGCTGGCGGCGAGGCGCTTCCAGCTCTGGGAGGAGGTGTACTCGGAGGCGCTCCGCCAGGTCGAGGTCGCGGGCACCGCTGGGGCCACTGCCGACTCGGATGGCTGGCTGGACGAGCGCAGGATCTTCCTCGGGGGCACCCGCTCCAAGGGGCATGCGCTCGCGTCGCCGTCCCTGGAGAAGCACGTGGCGGAGAGGATGCAGGAGGAGAGCGCCATCCTGAAGGAGCGGCGCAAGGGCCGAGAGGAGCGCCGCATGGCACGTGGCGCGGGCAGCAGCGGCGCCGACGTCGCACCAGGAGGAGGTGATCAAGGTGGTGGCGGCGGCGGCGCTGGCAGCGGCGGTGGCCCGAGCGGCCGAGGCCGTGGCGGCCGCGGCCGCGGGCGGGCCTAGCCCGCCGCCAGTTGTTCGGCTCGTGCGCGGCCGCTGCAGCCCCCCCGGGCAGCGGGCGCAATCTCAGGGGAGGGCCGCCACTGCGGTGGTGATGGCGGCCTCGGCGCAAGGAGTCTCGGACAACAGTGTGGCGCGCGACGTCCTGCCTCTCCCGCTTGGCGCGACGCTCGACGAGCTGCTGCATGGGGCGGCGGCGCGCCTTCTGCCGCATGGCGGCGGGCGGCGCGGGCGGCAGCGCCGGCACCAGGAGGTCTGGCTGCGCGAGGGCATCGCCGCGCTGAACGACCTCGGTGGCCGGGGGGCGGACACTCCGGCGGGGGCCCCCACGGCCTGCCAGGTCGCCGCCGTGCGGCGCCTCGCGCAGCTCTACGGCAGGGTGGGGCCGCCGCCTTCCGAGGTGACTCCCCTGGGGGCGTGGCAGACGCTCCAGGCTTCGCGGAACGGCTATGCAGACGTCATGGCCGAAGGTGCATCGACAACCTACAGGAAGGGGGCCATGGCGCTCCCGCGGGCTGCGGCAGGGCGAGTGCGGCTTGTTGACGTGCTGCCGCCGCACCTGCAGTCTCTTCTGTCTGATTCGTCGCAGATGCTACGAGAGCCTGAGGCTCGCAATTTTGCTTTGGGTGAGGCGCCCAGGGTCTGTGCCATGGACCCAGTGCTGCAGCGACATGGCTACCAGTTCGGCGAGTGCCTTTCTGAGCTGCTCGCCGCGGGCATCATCGAGCGCGCGTCCGAGGGCAGCATCATCGAGCGGGCTGGCATCTTTTTCGCCCCAAAGAAGGACTCGTCGCTTCGGCTGATCTTCGACACTCGTAGGTCCAATGCCCATTTCCAGGACCCTCCCTACACCCTGCTCGCGAGCGGGGAGGCCCTGGCGAACTTGGAGGTTGATGCTGCTGAGGGGGTCGCGGTGGCCTCAGGCGACGTGGAATGCTGCTTCTACCAGTACGAGCTGCCTTGCTGGGCACGTGCCTTCTTCGGCTTGCCAGCGGTCCAAGCACGTTTTTGGGGTCCAGCAGCCCGTCAGCATCTCGGGGTGTCGGATCCGTCCGAGATGATCCACTTCGTTGCCAGAGTGGTGCCCATTGGCTGGTCGTGGGCCGTGCACCTCATTCAGGATGCCCACGCACACGTCCTGAGCAACGTCAGCCCGGAGGCGCCCTGGATCGCCGACAAGGTTCCCACGCCGGCGCTCGGGGCTCAGTGTTCCACCGCCAAGATGCTGCACATCGACAACGTCGCGGTCTTCACTTCAGGCAGCGGCGACCCCACCCTGGAGGTGGAGCGCATGTTGGCCGCGCTCAGTGCGCGGGGCATTCAGGCTTCCTTCGACCGCGAGGATGGGGACCTGCACACCCTGCTCGGTTTCGTGTTGCACAAGCCCTCGGCCACTTGGCGTCTTTCACAGAGCAAGTTCTGGCGACTGAAGTTCAGCCTCGATTTTGTGCTCACGCCGGGGCGGCTCGTCACTGGGCGCGAGCTCGAGAGGCTGATGGGCCATATCACGGCCGCCGTCATGCTGCAGCGGCACATGCTCTCGCTATTTCATGCGATCGATGAGTTCTGCAGGCGGTCGCGTGACAAGCGGCAGCCACTCTGGTCGTCGGTGAGGCGGGAGCTTTCCTGGTTCAGGCCGCTACTTCCCTGCGTGACAGTCTCGCTGAGCCGAACTTGGTGCGAGCGCGTCACTGCTACCGACGCCTCGCCTTGGGGGTTCGGCAACGTGGAGCAGCTGTGGCCCGTCAGTGAAGATCGGCGTATCGGCAGCCTCTCGGAGCGCAGCCGCTTTAGAGGGGTCCTGACGGCCGACTACGCCCCCAGGGACACGCTGGTCGAGCAGCAGCTCCTGCACGCCTCGGCTGCCGACGTCACCGCAGAGGGCACCCTGACCCACTTCGAGGAGGTGCCTGCAGCGCGGCTCTTGGCCGACCCATGGGCGGTCGCGGCCGCGCGTCGCTGGCGGCGGGCCGCGGCCATCCACGTCTTGGAGGCTGAGGGGGCGCGCTGGGCTGTGCGGCGCCTTGCTCGCAATTCGCAGCTGCACGGACATCGGCATGCGAAAAGGGCAGAGCGGCACATTTTGCACTCAACGTCGTCTGTCGGGAGATCTCTGCCATCTCTATCGCCTCCGGGATGCAGCTCAGGTTCAGCTGGATTCCTTCAGAGCTCAATCCTGGAGATGCTCCCTCTCGCAGGTTCATGCCAGGCATGGGAAAGCAACACGGTGTCGGACAATGCGGTACACCCTCAGCCAAGGGTGAGAAAGGCACACAGCAGGCTGGTCCTCTATCCGGAGCCATCGGCTCGAGGGAGCACAACCATGCCAGCGACGGCGTACTGGGTCAACCCCGCCTACGGCAAGCGCGCCCGCGATGCAGCGGCGCCCAGGCCAGCGCCAACCACCCGGCGCGCCTTCGGCTCGCGCGGCGGGCACGGGCTGCCAGGCCCTTTGGGCTCCCGCCAGGGCTGGACATCCCCAGCGCCGCTGAGCGACAGGCCCGCAGAGGTATGTGCGCGGCGGGCGCGGCTGCGTCCGCGGCTCTCGCGACTGGCGGCGCGTCGGGTGCGACGCGCTACCGAGCTCTCGTACCTGCGGGCGCTGACCATGCTCTTGGGCTGGCTACGGCTACTTGCGCTTCCGTGCTGGACCCCCGCGCAGTGGGACGAGACGCTGGTGGACTACTCCGAGTGGGCCTTCGACCGCGGCATGGGCCAGGAGGCGTTCTCACGCACCCTTTGTGCCGTGGCTTGGGGCGAGCCTGCGCTGGGAGGCCCCGCGCGGCGCCTCTTTCCCGCGGCGCACGCGCCGCTGTCAGGCTGGACGCGCCTCCAGCCGGGACACTCCCGCCCGCCACTGCCGCGGGCAATCGCTCTTGCGATGGCTGCCGTGCTGGTCTCGATGGGCAAGCCGGACTCGGGTCTGTGCATCCTGGTGGCCTTCGAGTGCTACCTGCGCCCGTCCGAGGCCGCGACCTTGCTGGCCGAGCAGCTGCTTCCAGGCAGGTGCCACGAGGTCGGGGTGCTACAGTACCCTCTCCTCATTCTGCACCCAGAGGAGCTCGCTACCAGCTCCAAGACGGGCGAGTTCGACTCCACGGTGGCTTTCGACCTTCCTCGACATCACTGGATTGGGCGCGCGGCCGTGCGGCTGCAACGGCTTCGACGCGAGGGCGAGCTCCTGTTTCAGATCTCCTACCCTCAGCTCCTGGCCGACTTCCATGCCGCCCGTCACTACCTCAAGCTCGAAGGTTTGGGCTTCTCGCCGCACTGCCTGAGGCACGGCGGCGCGACCCGCGACCGCGCGGCAGGCTGCCGCTCACTGCTGGAGGTGCAAAGGCGAGGAATGTGGAGGGCGGCGTCATCGGTGCGGAGGTACGACAAGGCAGGACGGCTGGCGCTGGTCATGCGGAGCCTCAGCAACGCCCAGAGGAAAGGCTGCGAGGTGTGGGCGGCAGCCGCACAGCGGTTCTTCGACAACGCCTACGTGCTGCCCTCCGCGCCAGCCGCCTCGGCGAGCGGCGGGCTTTCCTCGACCTCTTCTCAGGCTCTGGTGGCCTTGCCACGGAGCTGAAAAAGAGGGGGCATGCCGTAGTTTCAATCGACGTGCTCCTAGGGCCCGAATGTGATTTGCTCCAAGATGATGTCTTCCGCACTCTTCGTGGCTGGCTTGAATCTGGCATCAGCTGGGGCATGTTTTCAGGTAGCCCGTGTGAAAAATTGCCTCAAGCACGCAGGGCTCCGCCACACAGTGTCATGCCTCGACGCTCGCTAACTAAAGAGCACCTGCGAGGCCTCCCGAATTTAGAAGGGGCCGACTATCATGATGTCGTCACCTCTAATATTCTGGCTGACAGAATTGCCCTGCTGCTCGGCATCGCCCTGAGACGCCAACTGCCAGCGGGTGAGGACCATCCTGCGTCAAGTCTGCTGTGGCTGCTCCCCAGCCGCCAACGTTTTCTTTCGCACGCTAATGTTCAGACTGTAGTCTTTGACTATTGCGGCGCTGGCCGCCCGTTCCGAGCTCGCACGCGCATGGCTCTCGCCAACATATCTGTTCCGCCAGAGCTGTACACCTGGCACTGTAAAGGTAGGGGGTCTGTGCGTTTTCTGGCAAGCCCCACCTTGTTCTGACTGGTAAGTCCAAGGCCGGCTTCCTTACCCATCTTGAGGCGTCCTATCCCCCTCGCCTGTGCTTTGTGCTCGCTCGTGAACTTTCTCACAGCTACGTGTCCCTGCGGGCCAGCCGCCTTTGGAATTTGATGCGGTAATCCAGTACATTGCTTGAAGACGGGGTTTTATTCATGAAGATGGGTTGTGTTGGGCAAATTGCCCACGCGACATGTTGTCTTCGCCTCAGCATTTCTCTGGAAAACAAGAATGCACATAGCAGTGCACGGTATTGTTCATTTCAGTGGTCCGCTTTACTTGCTCTGTAGCCATCGCTTCTGCCCTCGCCAGCCCAAAGCCTATTTAATTGTAGCGTTATCTGCGGGTTGTGTTGGGCAAACTGCCCACGCGATATGTTGTCTTCGCCTCAGCATTTCTTTGGGAAACAAGAATGAACACATGTGTTCCCCGAATCGGTTTGGAAAGCGTTCGGGGAACACGGTGGGGTAGGCTGGGCCGACTTGGGGCTTTCTTGGGATGCTCCAGGGCCGTCTTGGAGGCCATCTTGAGCGTCTTGGAGGCCTCTTGGGCCGTCTTGGGGGCCTCGTGGGGCCGTCTTGGGGGCCTCCTGGGCCGTTCTGGGGCCACACTGGGTACCTCTTAGGCGATCTTTGCGGGCTCTTGGGCCGTCTCGGGCCGTCGGAAGGGCGACGTGGAGCAAATGCCCAAATCATTCAAACTCATGGGAAACACATGATTTTGGCCTTTTCGGGCCTTCCTGGAGGCCCTCTTGGAGGCCTCTTAGGCCATCTTAGGGCCATCTTGGGCCGTCTTGGTGGGCTCATGGCCCGTCTGATGCCGTCGGAAGCAGTTTGGAGGGTGCCTCGGGGGCGCGCGACTTCAGCAATAAGCGGGGATGTGTGGCCTCGGGGACGCGAATTTCGAGTAATCTACCAGGGATTCTGGCTTTGGGAACGCTGTCATTGAGCAATATGTGAGGGTTTGTGGCCTCGGGGACGCGAACATTCCATACTTTACGATGAATTCTCGCTTCGGTGTCTCCTCGGGGACGCAAGACTCGAGTAATGTACGATGGTTTGTTGCCTCGGGGGCGCATGCATTGTTTAATTTGCGGTGGTCGATGAATGGCCTCGGGGGCGCGAGTACGGTGTAATGCGCGAGGGTTGTTTGCCTCGGGGACGCAACAATTGCATACATTGCATGGATTACTAGCCTCGGGGGCGCGACTATTGTTTATGTATGAGGGGTCGTGGCCTCGGAAGCGCAATTGTGGCGTAATGTACGGGGGGTCGTTGCAGCATAAGCGCGAATGTAGTGAAATTTGAAGAGATCGTGGCCCCGGGGGCGCACATTTTGTATATTTTGCGAGGGATCGTGGTTTCGGGTGCCCGAACGTGGCGCAATGCGTGAGGGATTGTGGCTTCGGGGCCGCGAATATGAAGTATTTCGCAAAGGATCGTGGCTTCGGGGGCGCGAGCGTGGTGCAAGTTACAAGGGATCGTGGCCCCGGGGACGCGAACACAATGTACTTTACCAAGGATTGTCGCGTCGGGAGCGCGATTTTGTTTATTGTTACATGTCCCACGGCCCCGCAGGAATTCAGACAACGCGATTCGGGGGTGGTCACCGTGTCCTTTTCGGCTCCCCCCCCCGCGCGGACTTCAACAAGTTAGAATAGGAAGCAGACAGCCAGATTGCAACACTGGAAGCTCGAGACTGGAACTGGTGCAGGGAGCAGCAAACCTGACCCTCGCAGCCTGATGGCCCCACAAGGAGGCCAGCGTATTCTTCTTCTTCTGAGCATTTTCGGCGCCTGCGGCTGGTTTTTTTTTGCATTCGTTCCAGGTGGAGAGCCCGCGACCCACCCCGCGACCAACTCGCGACCCAAACCACGTTCAGGGTACAACCCATATTTTTCGGCGCCTGCGGCGGGCATCTTTTGCATTCCTTCCAGGTGGGGAGCCCGCGGCCCACCCGCGACCACGTTCTTCAGTGTGCAAACCACATTTTCCGACGCCTGCGGCGGGCATCTTTTACATTCCTTCCCGGACGAGAACCCGCGGCCCAACCGCGACCCAAAACCCACGTTCAGTGTACAAACCAATTTTTTCGGCGCCTGCGGCGGGCTGCTTTTGCGTTAGTTCCAGGTGGAGGTGGAGAGCCCGCGACCCACCCTGCGACCCACCTTACGACCCACCCCGCGACCCACCCCGCGACCCACCCGCGACCCACCCGCGACCCACCCGCGACCTACCCCGCGACCCACCCCGCGACCCACCGCGCGACCCACCCGCGACCCACCCGCGACCCACCTTCGACCCAAACCACGTTCAAAATACAAACAAACATTTTCGGCGCCTGCGGCGGGCATCTTTTGCATTCGTTCCAGGTGGAGAACCCGCGGCCCAGCCGCGACCCAAACCACGTTCAGTGTGCAAACCAATTTTTTCTGCGCCTGCGGCGGGCTGCTTTTGCGTTAGTTCCAGGTGGAGGTGGAGAGCCCGCGACCCACCCGCGACCCAAACCACGTTCACTGAACAAACCAATGCCGCACAAGCGCGGCGGCGGATTTTTGCATGCCGTCTGAGCCCGCAACGACCTCTTCAAGCCCCGCGCATCCACGCCAGCCTGTCCAGCAACTTTGCCCTGGCGAATTGCCTTGATCAGAGAAGTCAGGGAGCATGAAATGGAAAAAAGGATTGCGTTGCCGGTATCTTGGGAAAGGAGGGGGGCAGGAGGAGTAAACAGGGGACGAGGAGGACTCGGAAGAAGAGAGGATGTAAGGATAATGTAGAGAAAGGAGGAGGAGGAGCAGGAAGACGAAGAGGGGGAGCTCCTTTGGCTCAAGCCATTTTGGCTCAAGGAGGAGGGGAAGGTCAAGGGGTCCCCTTGCCCGGGCGGGCGCCGCTCCCTCCGGCCCTTCGCCCCTTGCGGCCCCTCGTGTCTCCCTTCTTCCCCCCTCCCGCCATGGGGGCCCGGCGGGCTGCGGCTCCTCGGCGGGCGCCGAGCCGCCGGGCGCTCAAGGCACTACCCAAGAGGGCGGCTGCAGCGACCAGCAGAAAGAAGAAGGGCATCAGCACCATCGCCAAGCGCATGCAGACCGAGAGCCCGGGGCCAGCCAGAAAGTGGGCGAAGACCTCCGGGGAGCCAGCGGCAGTCCTCGCGCCGCTGGCGCTGCCAGCCCGCGCGGTAGCGACCCCCCCGGCCAAGCCCGCGGGGCCCCCACTGCCATTGGCGGGGGGCGCGGAGGCAGCCCCCGCGGCCAGCGCGGCGCCGACGCGGCAGGCTGGGCGCCCACGGGGCACGTTCGAGCAGCTGAACCTATCCCTGGCCACCAGGATGCCCGTCATTACAGCTACCACGGTGAGCACTGGGGGGGTCACGAACAGACGGCACGGCAGGTTCAACTTGCTGAGTGAAGTGGCCAGAGGCAGCGCAGCGGCCACAGAGGAGCTCCTGGCCACCCGATGGGCGGACGAGGGCCCAGAGGTCAGAATGGCAGCAGCAGTCTAGGAGTTCCGTTGCAACCTCCACGGAACAAGCTCTGCGCGGCAACTACAGCATGGGGACGGACTTGGAATTGTGTACGAAACCCCCGCGCACAGGGCTGCTCGGGCAGAACGGTGTAGCCCACAATTAAGGCCAAGGGGAAGACGTACCAGACCTCTACGTTCAACTCCGTCAAAGTCATGGAGATCGCGCAACAGTGTCTCCTCATCAAGCCAGAGGTCGGCAGCACGTGCGTCAGATACGGGGGCGATTTCCTAGCGTTACTAGGGCTGGGCGCGCTGGTCAACAACCACGCAGGAGTGGGGGGCGCGTACCTACCGATCGTGGAGAAAATGAGCAGCGGTCGGATCGAATTCGAGCCACAGGACATTACCATCACTACCCCGGGCTCAACCTCATCGAAGAGCCGACTGTTCGAAAAAGTGTTCGGCATTGACAGTTGGGCAGCCTTCACGGCCAGCCTGCAGGCAGACCTCGGCAGGCACAGCAAGCCCGGAGTAGACATGGACGATGCGAGGGCGATCATCGATAGCATCACAGACGTGCACACCCAGTCTTTCGGGTGCAAGACTGGCCAGCGCATGGCGGCGCACCTCAACGTGCCACAGCGCAAGAAGCTCCTCTACGACAAGAACACCCCCGCTCCCACCCTCGTCGTGCACCTCGGGTAGCAGCCGCGCCGGGGCGCCCCTCGACCCGCGCGCGCGGCGCAGCCAGGGGCGACGCCGGCCCCCCGGAACGACGCCCGGGGCTCGGGGGGCCGATGCCGGGGCGGCCGCGGGGCCGACGGGCCGGGCGAGGAGGCGCCCCCCGGAGGGGCCGCCTGCCCCGGGGCGCTCCCGGCCAGGGCCCAGAATTAAAGTCAAGACGATGCCGTCTTGACTTTGATTCCGGGGCGCCGCCGGCCCCCCTGGACGCCGCCCGGGGGGCCGGGCCGGGAGGGCCGCGGGGCCGGCGGGCCGGGCGAGGAGGCGCTCCCCGAGAGGCCGCCCGCCCACCGGACGCTCCCGGCCGGGGCCCAGAATTAAAGTCAAGACGATGCCGTCTTGACTTTAATTCCGGGGCGCCGCCGGCCCCCCAGGACGCCGCCCGGGGGGCCGGGCCGGGAGGGCCGCGGGGCCGGCGGGCCGGGCGAGGAGGCGCTTCCCGAGAGGCCGCCCGCCCCCCGGACGCTCCCGGCCGGGGGCCCAGAATTAAAGTCAAGACGATGCCGTCTTGACTTTAATTCCGGCGCGCCGCTGGCCGGCGCCCCCGGCCACCCGGCGCGGCGCCCGGGGGTCGCTCCGCTCGCCCCCCGGGCGCCGCGCTGGGGGCCGGGTGGCCCGGGGTGCGCTCGGGTGGCCCCGCGTGTGGGGAGGTGTAGGCGGCATCCGGTGGCTCCTGGAGGCCCCCGGTGCGCCTGACGGCGAGGCGTCCGGGACAGCCCAGAGGACACGGCAGGGATCATGTTGGTGCGCTGCGCGCCTGGCCCGATCCTTGGCGGCCCCCCGGGCAGTCCCCGGCGCGCCCCGTCTGGGCCCGTGGGGGGCGGCCCTGAGCCACGTGGATGCGCGGCCCACGGACCCAGTCTTGGGTGGTGCGTTCCGGGCCCCGCCCCCCCCCCCCCCGGACTGAAGCTGCGGGAGGAGAGGCGCGCGCCAGCTGCCCCCAGGCGGCGCGACACCCGCCGCCGCCGGCCCGCCGCCACCGCCCCGCCCGCCGGCGCAGCCCCCAGCCCAGCTCTGGCCAGGCCAGGTAGGCATGCGCGCAGGTCAACCCCAGGGGACGGGGGGCCAGGGGCCAACGTCGCCGCCGCCGCCGCCGTTGTCGCCGCCGCTGCCGCCGCCGCCGTCGCCGCCGCCGTCGTCGCTGCCGCCGTCGCCGCCGCCGCCGCCGCCGTCGTCGTCGTCGTCGTCGTCGCCGCCGTCGTCGTCGTCGTCGTCGCCGTCGCCATCGTCGTCGTCGTCGTCGCCGTTGCTGCCGCCGTCGTCGTCGCCGCCGCCGCCGTCGTGGTCGTCTCCCGCGGCGTGGCCCCCCCCTGACCTGCGCGGCTGGGGGGGACCAGCTGGGGGGCTCAGCCAGACCCCGGCGCGACCGCAGCGCCAAAACCACAGCGCCACCGCAGGCGCTGTGCGGACCCACACCAGCAGCGCGGGCGGGGGAGCTGGCACTGCGAGCGCGGGAAGAAAGAAATAAAGGAGCACGGGGGAGCAGCTGCGAATCAGGGGGGGCACAGAGCGGCGGTTGCGCCTGCCTCCCCCCTCCTCTCCCCCTCTGCCTTCCCCTCCTCCCCTTTCTGCCCTCTCCTCTTGCCGTTCCCCCTTTCCTCCCTTTTCCTTCCCTTTCTTCCGCCCTCCACCCACCCATGGGGGGCAGTGACGGCCGAGGCCCAGGCCGGGTGCTCTATGCACCCGGCGCCAGTGGCGGCCCAGTGGCGTCGGGGGAGCAGCGGGATGAGGCATGCCGGGTGCTCTATGCACCTGGCGTCGGGTGCTCTATGCGCCCGGCAGCCTGGCCGCTACGGGGGGTGCCTGCCCTGCCTCTGCCTTCCTTCCCTTCCCCCTGCCCTCCCCTCCCCTTCCCCTCCGCCCCCCTCTTCGTGCCCCCGGCCCGCCTGACCTCCCTTTCCGCCGTGTGCATTCAAGAAGGGAGGCCTCGTACGGCAGCCCCTCGGGGCCTGCTCGGCGCGTCGCCTACCCCCCCCCGCCCTATACGCTCAAGATGGGGCCGGCCTGCCGGACAGCCCTGCGTGCAGGGCATGACCGAGCTCGACCCTCCTGCCCTTCCCCTCCTCGGCGTGCCGTATGACCACGTCCGTGACCACAGCAACCTTGGCCCAGCCAGTCCGACCCCGTCGCCCCAGGGCCCGCAGCGCCCACGACACTCCGCCTCTTCGCCGCCGCGCCCACGCCATGGCGCTGCCCGCGAAGCCACAGTTCTGGACCCGATTGGGCCTCAACCCAGACAAGTCCACGGCTGCCCTCAACGGCTTCCCGCGCAAGGTCGGCAAGATCCTTGACCAGCGTCGCGGGACCCGCGAGGCGTACCGGGAGTGCCTCGCGAAGGCTATCGTCAATATGTGGAAGGCCGACGCCATGCCGCACGACGAGCCCGGCCGCGTCGAGAGAGCCATGCAGGCGATTTGCGCCAGCAGCCTGAACGACCTCCCATTAATCCAGAAGCCGCATTAAAGTGATCATTTCCCCCCTCTGTGACAGAGGGGGTGTTTTTCGGAGGCCCTCTGTGACAGAGGGGGTGCGTTCGGAGGCCCTCTGTGACAGAGGGGGTGCGTTCGGAGGCTCTCTGCGACAGAGTTGCTCGTCATCCCGTTCCTCGTCATCCTGCTTCTTGATTTCGGATATGTCATGCTACCACTGCGCTCATCATCTTTGCGTCTGTGATCCTCGTCGTGTTTTTCCATGCGTCCTTTTCACAATTTCCACCACATTATCCTCCGTTGCCGTTCTGGCCCGCCATCTACCTCGTCACTCTCCTTCGTCTGCATGTCCTCATTCTCTTCCGCTCTTTTTTCGCCCCCCCCTCTGGTTCGATTTCCGCTCTTCGTCCACTTCGTTCATCCGTTTCCAACCCCCCTTCCTTTCAAGTTCTCCGCCGTCCAATCACATCGCGTCGTCCGTCGCCGCTATGCTCAAACCATCCCGCGCCCGTGGGATCGCCCGCGAGCAACGGTGCAGCCGGGCCCGTCGCGGCCTAACGCGCGCCTGCGCCATCGTCTTGCAATGGGCGATGCAGGCGGATACACATGGGGTGGCGCGGGAGGATGGTGGGATAGCCGCAGCAGCGGCTGGCGTGGCTGGGAGGACGGCCATGATTGGTCAGCGTGGGGTTGGAGAGACTGGCGACAAGACGGGAACACGCCAACGGAGGACGCCAAATGGCGCGATGGCCCTGCCGCCGCAGCAGCGGCGGCGGTCTCGCCTCAACGGCCGTCTCGCTTCGCCGCGCTTAGCGTTGTGAGCCCCCGCGCCCCTGGTCTCGGCATGCCCGAATTCGATAATTTCGTGAGGGCTGCCCTCCGAAACTCACCAGAACCTGGGAACACAGTTTCAGGAGAGGGGTCGGGATCCCGAGCCGCGCCTGCGGCGCAGGAGCCCCGCGCCACCGCAGCGGCGGCGGCGCGCGGGCCCCAGGATTTTGAGAAGTTTGATGTTAATTATTTTTTGAGTTATGAAGAGAGGCTCGGCACTTCGTTTAAGCAACACAACCAAGCGTTGAAATGGTGGCGCCATCTGAATGAAGACCCAACTGCCCCGTTCGAGTCAGAAGCCAAGTGGTTTGACAATGCGGAGCCCACCATGGTCGCTGTTTGCGACCACGGTGCGAGAACGAGCTTTGGTTTCAAAAGCGACGAGGAAGTCCCTTGGCGGTGGCAAGAGATGGTGGCGACGCTCAGGGAGGAAGATATCAGGGAGGTCGTGGGGGGGCCCCGCAGCAGCGGGGCTCTGATCGGCTGTTCCCTCGAAGTCCGGCCAAACAGCTACGACCACATGCGCCAGAGTATTGTGCGCGCGCGACAGTTCGCGGGGCAGCGGGTGAAAGTGAAGCTGCCGATGTGGGATTTCGCGTTGCACCGCGACGACGGGACAGGCGTCCGCTTACACCCGCACTGGGGCGACAGGAAGGTCGAAGCTCTGCCCCTCGTCCCCCACGCGGACACGGTGAGGCCACCAGCTGCGGGTTTGGGCGGGAGCGACGGGTCAGGAACTTTTCGCTGGCACAAGGACCTCGGTGTGGAGCGTAAGGTCAAGTTCGACGCCGCCGGAGAGAAGGGGGGGCCGACGCCTTCTCAGGGGCCCCGCATCAGCGGGGCCGCGGCGTCCAGCACCGGGCCCTCGGCGTCCGCAGCAGCGGCTGGCAAACCAATAGTTTTGGGGCCGAATAGCTCCCCAGACGATTTGGTTGCGGAGTAGATGGCTCCGCAGCAGCGGGGCTCGAATGAAGGGCGCGTCGCATTTCGGCAGGGGCGCGCGCGTCGGCCGCCGAGATCGGGAGCGCGCGTGCAGGCGCCGTGGCGCGATCTTCGTTATGAAGTCTTCCCTCTCCTCCCTGTCCCCCCATCCCGCCGCCCTCAACGTCGGCTCCTCGCCGCCCGTTCCTCGTCGCTCCACGCCCGTTCGTTCTCCTCCAATTTCCTCTCCCGCCTCCTCGTTCTCTCCTTCACATTTTTCCTTCCATCCCATTGCGCCCCTGGCACCCCAGCGAAGTTCGCAGTTCGAAGTTCGAAGTTCGGAGTTCGAAGGTCGCAGTTTGAATTTCGAAGCTTCGCACTTCGAGGTTCGATTTTCGAACCTTCGTCATCTCGTCGTCGTAATCGTCGTCCTCGTTGGTCGTCGTCGTTCCTCGTCGGCGTCGATTGTCGTTGTCGTCGTCGCTCGTTGTGGTCGTCGCCGTCGTCGTCGTGGTCGGCGTCGTCGTCGTCGGTCGTCGTCGTCGCTAGTCGTCGTCGCTGGTCGCCGTCGTGGTCATCGTCCTCGTCGTCGTCGTCGTGGTCGTCGTCGTCCTCGTTGTCGCCGTCGTGGTCATCGTCCTCGTCGTTGTCGTGAAACGCCCCACGTAGGAGGAGCAGAGAAGGGAGTAAGGAGAAATGAGCACGGTGGAGGGAGGAGGGAGGATTGAACAGGAAGAGGAGGGTGCAGATGGAGGTAGAAGGGATGAGGTAGTTCAGAAGTGGGAGCAGCAGACTGGCGCAATGGGAAAAGCCATGTGAGTGCAGGGAGGGATGGAAATGCGATAAAGTGAAGCCGCAGCCGTTGCAGGTCTGCCTCCCGCCGCGCCCGCCCGCCTCCGCGACGGAACCGCGCAGGAGCCTCTGCCGAAGTCTCCGCAGCAGCGGGGACTGCCAGAGGAGGCCCCTTCGCGGCCGTTGCGCCGCTATGGCGAGCATCGCGGGCAAGTACGACGTCGATGGCTTCGAGCTCATCGCGACGGAGGGCAGTGTTTGGAACTGGGCGACCATGGTGATGCGGTTTTTTCGAGTGGCGCAATCGTTGCCGCCATGCACGCGCCGTTGGAGAGAAGGGCCAGATGCTCGTCGACCAGGCGCGGCAGATGATGGAGGAGGCGCGCCGTACCGAGGAGAAGGGCAAGATGATGCTTGAGATGTCGAAGAAGACGGTGAAGGACATCCCAGGCAATATTCGGTACTTTTGCCGCCAGCCGCACCAGGAGAGCTGAGCGGCGATCGGAGCTGGGCCGATAGAGGAGGATGAGGAGGAAGAGGAGGGAGGATGAGGAGAGGAGGAGGAGGGGGATGAGGAGTTGGAGGCAGCACGCGCACCCGCACTAAGAGCCGCCAGCCGCGCCCGTCTCCGAGCTTGAAACCCGAGCTCGGCTGGAAGGGGGGAGGGTGGTAGCAGAAACAGCGCAGGACAGGAATGGGAGAGGTCACGCATCCGCCGCAGTAGCGGCGGTGGTACGACAGTTCTCATGGCGGCGCGGCGGTCGCTGAGAAATGGAGCACGTGCGTGGGCCTGCGTGCGCTTAATTATGAGTGCCTCTCGTCCCCTCCCCTCCTCTTCCTCCATGAGATCTCTCTCCTGGTGCATATCCCCTGCCAGGTCTCGTCCTGCTCCTCTATCCGCCCCCCCTCGTCCGTTCCTGCCACCAGCCACATGGGGCGTTCTCAATCAACACCCCATTGAGTGTCCCCATGTGAAGGTTGCCCTTGTCATGAGGGCGGACTCGCAAGAGCCGAGTGGCTGAAGAACTAGTAGTTTGGGGTCCGAACAGCTCCCCAGACGATTTGGTTGTGGAGTAGGTGGCTCCGCAGCAGCGGGGCTCGAATGAAGGGCGCGTTGCATTTCTGCAGGGGCGCGCGCGTCGGCCGCCGAGATCGGGGGCGCGCGTGCAGGCGCCGTGGCGCGATCTTCGTTCTGAAGTCTTCCCTCTCCTCCCTGTCCCCCCATCCCGCCGCCCTCAACGTCGGCTCCTCGCCGCCCGTTCCTCGTCGCTCCACGCCTGTTCGTTCTCCTTCAACTTCCTCTCCCGCTTCCTCGCTCTTTCCTTCCCATTTTCCCTCCATCCCAGCCCATCCCTGGCACCCCAGCGAAGTTCGCAGTTAGAAGTTGGAAGTTCGGAGTTCGAAGATCGAAGTTTGAATTTCGAAGCTTCGCACTTCGAGGTTCGATCTTCGAACCTTCGTCATCTCGTCGTCGCAATCGTCGTCCTCGTTCGTCGTCGTCGTTCCTCGTCGGCGTCGATTGTCGTCGTCGTCGTCGTCGCTCGTTGTCGTCCTCGCCGTCGTCGTCGTGGTCGGCGTCGTCGTCGTCGATCGTCGTCGTCGCTAGACGTCGTCGCTGGTAGCCGTCGTGGTCATCGTCCTCGTCGTCGTCGTCGTGGTCGTCGTTGTTCTCGTTGTCGCCGTCGTGGTCATCGTTCTCGCCGTCGTCGTCGTCGTTGTCGTGAAATGCCCCACGTAGGTGGAGCAGAGAAGGGAGCAAGGAGAAATCAGCACGGTGGAGGGAGGAGGGAGGACTGAACAGGAAGAGGAGGGAGCAGGGAGAGGTAGAAGGGATGAGGTAGTTCAGAAGTGGGGGCAGCAGACTGGCGCAATGGGAAAAGTCATTTGAGCGCAGGGAGGGATGGCATTGCGATAAAGTGAATCCGCAGCCGTTGCAGGTCTGCCCCCCGCCGCGCCCGCCCGCCTCCGCGACGGGGGCGGTCCAGGGCATGGAGCAGCAAGGCGCGACTGGAACCGCGCAGGAACCTCTGCCGAAGTCTCCGCAGCAGCGGGGGCTGCCAGAGGAGGTCCCTGATGCAGTTCCGCAGGGACTGGCAGATTCAGCACCAGCCTCCGCAGCAGCGGGGGAGGAGGGTGCAACGAAACTTCGGACATTGCTTTCGTCGCTGTCTGGTGCCCAGGAAACCGTTTCGCGGAGCCTGCTGGTTGCTCAGGAAATGATGGAGAAGGGCGAGATCGCGGAGGCGCGGAAGTTAACGGCCGCCGCCAACCTCCTTGTAGTCACAACGGCTAAGGAGGCGGCTTCCGCAGCAGCGGGGGCATCCGTGGTGCCAGGCGCCGCCGCAGTGGTAATCGAGCCTGGACAGAACGCCACCCGCTCCGATGACCCGAGACCGAGATCTCCCTGCACGACTAATTGGCGACAACGGAAGGGTCTGATCGCAGCACGCAAACTGCGTGACAGCTCCCCCGCAGCAGCGGGGGCCCGCGTGACACAGCCTCTCGCCCTGACCTCGAAGGCGCGGTCGCCAGCGCTTCCTGTCCAAGAGGGCTTCCCAGAGGAAGGCCGCCCGCACTTCCCATCGGAAGAGCGCGGCCCGAGCCATTCCAAGCCTCTTGTGCCCCTGCTGTACGACGATGAAGACCAGGTGCAGGAGGGGCAGACAGAGGCGCGCGTGAATCTGGCTTTTGCTTCCCTCGTCCTGCGCGCGGACGCCTCCCTGTCGGATTGGGTCGCAGCTGTCAGGGACAGGCGCGAAGGGGTCGTCTTAGTCTCCTTCGAGCCTGGTGCACCCATCAATCGCGATCAGCGGAAGCAACATCTCGACGATCTCATCCGCCAAAGTGGCTTCCACGGGAAGGTCGCGCGCGAGTGCGTCGGGGCTCTCCTCTGGGTTCCCGAGCGCGTCGAGCAGTGCGAGGTGCTTCGCGCGCACTCCCACGGGAAGTTCCTGGTTCAGGCCTGGTCGGTGACCCTGGCAGCGGTGGCTCACAATCCGAAAGCAAAGGAAGGCAAACTCTCCATCGCAGTGGGGGGCGTGTTCTTCCGACACCAGACGAGCCTCGCGGGAAACCCGTGGCCTGAAAACTTCCGCAACGGGCTGCGGAACCTGGCGTTGCGGCACCGAGTGCGTATTCTCGCCGGGATCTTCGACGGAGACAGGGGCGATCTTTCGGAGCTGCTCAGAAGTTGCGGCGTGTCTGGTACAGGCGCTCTCGGCTTGGCTTTCTGGTGTCCGATAAAAGAGAGTCACGTGACGCACCCGCACTACATCGTGATTCTTGGCCCCGCTCAGGTTCGCGAGTGCCCTGCGAGCGAGCAGCCGGATCTGCCGCACTGGTGGAATCAGGTTTTCCAGCCTCCGCAGCAGCGGGGGCTCCTCACCAGGCTGGAGCACCGCCAGTTGGATTGGGCGGCGCGTCCGACCTGAGTCAGGCTCACGGACGCGGAGCGCAAGGAGCAGGATACATACTTCTGGCCGCACTTGCACAGGGTGATCCACAAGGCCCAGGATGCGAACCGCCTCACGGAACACTGCCACACACTGTTCGTTTTCATAGAAGCCAAGAACAGGAAGTCTGGCAAAGGCGCCGCGGCCAGGAAGAAGGATCGGAAGCGGGAAGCCAAGTGGGAAAAACGGCGGGGGAAGTGGGCGGAGACAGAACCCGAAGCAACAGCCTCCGCAGCAGCGGAGGCGCACGGAGACCAGGAGGAGGCGGAGACATAATCTGAAGCAGCAGCCTCCGCAGCAGCGGGGGCGCACGGAGCCCAGGATAAGCTTGAGGGCGACCGGCGCGACGCCGTCGACCCCTGCCGCCCCACGCCGCCCCAGGACGAAAAGAGGAACCCTGACAGAGGTGAGAGGGAGGAGAAGAAGGAGAAGGAGAAGAAGAAGAAGAACAAGAAGAAGAAGAAGAAGAACGATATCAGGAGCAGAACCCCAAAGAGGACGAAGCCCTCGCAGCAGCGGGGGGGCAGCCGTTCCACACGCAGAGAGCGGGGGCAGAGGAGCAGAGACCGAATGAGGAGAGCGCCCTCGCAGCAGCGGGGGCGCAGCCGCTCCAGACGCAGAGGGCAGGAGCAGAGGGGGCGCAGCCGCTCCAGACGCAGTGGGCAGGTGGAGGGCGGCGACCGCAGGGCGGCGCGGGCAGGGCGGCTCCTGCCCACGCCGCCCGTGCACCCACCCCACACAGGTCAGGCGGTGCTGATGCCGAGAGGATGGCGCCCGCTCCTCCCAGGCCAGATATGCCGCCCGCCAGGCATGCCGCCAATGATGCCACCACCACGGCCACCTCCCCCGCGCGGAGGAGGACGCCGCGGGGCCCCCCCGCTGGAGGAGACACCGCGCCCTACGGCAGCGCGGCTCGTCCCGAGCCAGCCGCCGCACGCTCCGCCGAAGCGGCTCCTGCCAAGACAGTCGCAGACGCCCTCCCCTCTGGCAGCGCCGCTCGTCCCGAGGCCGCCGCCGCAGCCTCCGCCGCCGCAGCCTCCGCCGCCGCAGCTCCTCCCCAGGGAGTCGCCGCCTCCTGCGGACCCGTCTGCGTTCAGTTCCGCGTTCGAGGCATTGCAGTCGCGGCGCCGCCGCCCTTCAAGCGACTCCAGCTGACGGCGCGCGGCTGCGGAGACCTCCGCAGCAGCGGGCGTTGTCTCCGCAGCAGCGGTGGTTATCATAAGAGATCTGAGGCGCGGGCTCGGCGCGCGCGCGCGCGAGGAGCCAGGCGCTCGCATTGAGCGGCTGAGGAAATCGTCGTCGTTGTCGTCGCGTTCGTCGTCGTCGTTTGCTTTTTGCTGGGGGGAAAAGGAGGACGAGCAAGAGGAGGAGGAGGAGGAGGAGGGGTCCTGGGACCAGGACCGACACCGGGACCGGGACCGGGACCAGGGGAAGAGCGGGACCGGGACCGGGACCGGGACATGGACGGGGAGCCCAGGACGGGCAGCAGGACCGACCACGGGACCGGGACCGGGACCGGGACCGGGGCAGGGACCGGGAACGGGGGCGCTGGTCCCGGTCCCGGTCCCGGCGTCGGTGCTGGTCCCGGTCCCGGGCTCCCGGTCCCGGCCACGCTCCATGTGTCAGCTCTTTGTCCCGCTCCCGATCTCTGCCGTGCCGTTTGGGTTCGAGATCGCCAGCAATGAAGGCTAGGAAGCCCGACACAAGGACCGGGCGATGCCGCATCGGCGAGAAGAGGAATAGGAAACCCGACACAAGGACGGGACGATGCCGCGTCGGCGAGAAGAGGGCTTCTCGGAAACCGGACCACAGACCTCATTCGAGCATGCGCGCTGGGGCGGCGGCTCGACCCACGGCAGCGTCGGCGAAGGCGGCCGCGCGGCCGCTAGCTCGGCGCAAGGCGAGCTCCAAGAAACAAGCCCTCGCAGCAGCGGGGGCTGCTGTAGCCCTCGCAGCAGCGGGGGCTGCTGTCTTGGAGCGTGGTGGGTTGTGGGATGAGAAGACTGCTCGGAGGACAGGCGTGGAAGATGACGATCCATTCGATCAGGCACTTTGGCACCGCGACCATTGGGGCAACTGGTGCAAACTAGGGTCCAAGATGCCGCCAGTCGGCAGCTCCTGGCAAGAAGGCGTCGACCCCCTTCGGATGTAATTACGGGGCGGATGAACACGACAGTGCCCCCAGATGGTTGACTGCACGGTCCTCATGATGACCGCGACATCCCGAGCGCACAAGGGGAGCGCCCCTCCGCAGCAGCGGAGGGATGTCGCACGAATTTCGCCGAGGGGGGTGACCTCGGCGGAGGGGCGCACTCGCGCGCGCGCGGTGGAGCGCGGTTTCGCGCGTCGCGTGCGGCATCGCATGCGGTGTGAGAAAAGAAAAAAACACGACATCTGTGCTGTCATCTGTGTCCTGCTCTCTCCTTTGCTTCGCTTCCCCTTGCATTCCCTCCTGCAATCCCCCGCCCGCCATTATGTCTTTGTTCTGATCATCGCTTCCATGCACGCAACTCACACAGCGCCCCCTTCTCTCACAGATGGGTTCGGGGTGGGAAATCTTTCTCTCACAGAGGGGGGGCCGATGTATCAATGATTCTCCTGTTCAGGCGGATGCGCGCGCATCGAAAAACTGAGAAGGCCGCGTCGACCCGCCGTTCGTCGCCTCTGTCTCTCTCTCTCTCTCTCTCTCTCTCTCTCTCTCTCTCTGTCTCTCTCTCTCTCTCTCTCTCTCTCTCTCTCTCTCTCTCTCTCTGTCTCTCTCCCTCCATATGCCTTTCCTCTCCTTCTCCTTTTGCTCAAGTGCGGGCAGGCCGCGGATCCGTGAGGCCCCTCCTTCTGTCCGCGCGCGCGACAGGCCCTCGTGCTTCAAGCGGGGCTCCGCAGCAGCGGGGGCAACCGTCGCGGAGGATCTGTTTTGGAAGCTGCCCCCGCAGCAGCGGGGGCGCCTGGATAGATGTCCGGGGACATCAAGTCAGGCCCCCTGAATGATGCCGCCACGTTGCGCAGCCGCTATGCCTTGAAGGACTCCGAGGGGCAGCGGTTGAAGGCCAAAATCTCCTTGGAGGATATCTGCGTCCACCCGCAGAACAGAGGTGGGACGTGCCCCTCCGCTGCCAGAGTGGTTAATCTCCTGTGTGGCATTCTGAAAGACAGGTTCCTCTTGAACGAGGCGCAGCACGAAGCAGTGGTTGTTCAGGAACTCCCTGCGGGGAAGAAGGCCGATTACGAGCGCCTCCATGGCAGGCCGTGCACGGCGCACGCGGACCACAACTTGCAGAAAACGGAGTCCGCGGAGGCTCTACGCTCGGCGTACACAAGCTTGTCAACGTTCAACTACGGGGCGCTGAGCCACTGCGCGCTAACCCTTGGTCTGCTGAGCCTCAAGCACGGCGCAGTGTGGGTCATTCCCGAAGACCACAAAGGATGTGGTTTGGAGGAGTTCCAGACAGGTACAGGTGGCTCCTGGGATATCCCAAAAATGCGTCGCGCACCGAAGTTCACAGAACTCATGGACGTGCTCGATAACGGTTTGCTTTGCGAGGTGCTCTCGTGGGAAATTCACTTCGATGCCGTCTTCGCGCAAGGCCCCGCGATCATTTCCGCGGCCCTGAACGACCCACAGGGAAAAGGTGTGACCTCTCACGAAATCGAGGTCCTGACGTCCGTCGCTGATTTCGTCGCCACCGCAGCAGCGGCGGGCAAGAAAGCATCGTGGGGATCTGAGACAGGACAGCCCGTGAATATCTCGTACGACACTATTCTCAAGGCTTGCGCGCAACGACATCCCGAGAGCGCCAAGGCCAAATGGTTCGAGGACATGTTCACTTTCGTCATCAACGTGGGAGCCGCATCAGGGCAGTCAATACCGCAAATTCTAGATTATGATAGACGTTGGGTGGATCACAAAATACGCTCCCTGGCACCAGCCACATGGGGCGTTCTCAACCAACTCCCCATAGATTGTCCCCATGTGAAGGTTGCCCTTGTCATGAGGGCGTACTCGCAAGAGCCGAGGTGCGGGCAATGCCCCGCGCCGGAAACGGCTTGGGGACACAGCGAGGGCAGCAGTCGGGCAAAGGAGCTCAATTCTTTGTTGGGGTATGTCCGTCGCATATTGGCCCCCGCAGCAGCGGAGGCCCACGGGGAGGAGAAGAGCGCGATTTTGACCGCGGGGGCGGTTCTGACTGCGACGGAGACCTTCTACCAGGCGTACGTAAGGGTGAAGGCTAACAAACCTCGTCTGGAGGCAGTTGTGGAGGCCGTGTGCGAGGCAGTGCGTCCGTACTATGCTGAAGTACGCGAGGCCTGGCAGAAAATGGAAAAGAACGCACAGAAAGAGTTCCCGCTCCCTCCTGCGCCGTGGACCGACAAGTTGCCCGCGGCCCCCGAGAACCCCGCTGGCCCTCGCAGCAGCGGAGGTGGCGAGGGCCCTCGCCCGCAGCCAGTATTGATAGAGTTCAACGAAGAAGACAAGCCTCTGAACAGGCAGATGTCTGAAGTGTCAAAGCCCGTGAACAGCCTGATGGTGGTCCCAGTGAAATCGTGGCACGCTCCGGCTCCGTCTGGCAATCTCGACACAGACGGGCGGCACCAAGCAAGCATCGCGGAAGTCATGACTGGCTTCCATCGTCCCGCGGACACTTGCGCCCAACCCGTCCAGATGCAATATGGCGTTCAAGCCAAGAGTGTCCATGTGGTGGCTACTGAGGACATCGCCGAGGGGAAACTGATGTTCTTCCCTCGCTGTTTTACCGTGAAGATTTTCCCGAAAGTCTCGAGCAACCCGCGGGCAGTGGAGGTGCTAGTCGGTGAGAAACGTCCGACTCCTGTCGAGAAAATGGAAAATATTGGGCACAACCTGATTTCAAATTACCAGAGCTGGAGCTCAAGCCCGCGCCGCAGGAAGCGGCCTCCGCAGCAGCGGAGGCTGCGCAGGGCGAGGCGCCCGTGGGTCCGCAGCTCGACGGGGCGGCCCCCGCAGCAGCGGCGCCTGCACAGGGCGAGGCCGACCAGGCAGAGAATCCGTACCAGTTTAAGTTCGGAGGTATCGAGTCCTTGCACTTCTTTTGGGGAGTTGAGAGGATGACACCAGGAGAACTTGCCCGAGCCCAGCTAGTGCAGGGACAGGAGCACTGGAAGTTCAACGTTGCACTTCGACCACACGAGTTCCAGACAATGACAAAGTGCCAACCAGCCGCCCCCCTCCGCGTCTGCAGCGTGCTTGTCCCGTGCATGCACAACACGGTGCCGCTGGTGCGCGGAGATCGGCTGATGCTGCAGATCACAAGGGGGAAGAGGGCCACCGACACCCAAAAGGAGAAGCAGGCATGGCAAAAGGAGCAGAAAGAGCAGGAGAAGAAACGGAAGAAGGACGCCGAGGAGGGACGGAAAGCCCCCAAGAGCAAGATGACAATCCCTGGCCAGGGGGCCCACTTCGCGTGATCCCGCCGCAGCAGCGGAGGGTGCGCGAAACGGGGCGGCAGATGACAGCGGCCGATGATCCACCCGTCGCAGCCCGCAGCCGTCAGCTGGAGGGGAGGAGGAAAAGGGCGGGGAGAGGAGGTCGAAGAGGGAGGGGGGAGGGGGGCAGCAGAAACAGCACAAGACAGGGATGGGAGAGGTCACGCATCCGCCGCAGTAGTGTCGGTGGTACGTCAGTTCTCATGGCGGCGCGGCGGTCGCTGAGAAATGGAGCAAGTGCGAGGGCCTGCAAATGCTTAAATGTGAGTGCCTCTCGTCCCCTCCCCTCCTCTTCCTCCATGAGATCTCTCTCCTGGTGCATATCCCCTGCCAGGTCTCGTCCTGCTCCTCTCCCTCTATGTTCGTCCTGCCCTCCCCTCACGCCTCGCCTCCGTCTCCGTCCCCCCTCGTCCGTTCCTGCCTCCCTCCCGTGTCCTGTTTTCCTCTCTCCGTGCTCATCGTCCTGCTCATCGTCCTGCCGTCCTGTTCGCGGGGCGCTCTGTGGGACAGAGGGGCGGTCGAAGCACGCAAGGCCGAACCCCTCTGTGACAGAGGGGGGTCGCGCTTTTCCGCCCCACCCCCTCTGTGACAGAGGGGGGCGCGTTTTTCCACGCCCCCCCCCCTCTGTGACAGAGGGGGGGGGTCGTGCTTTTCCGCGCGCCCTCCTCTGTGAAACAGGGGTGGTCGTTCGATCAGGACGCCCCCCCCCTGCGGGACAGAGGGTCGGTCAGAGCACACAAGGCCCCCCCTCAAGGGGCAGAGGAGCGGTCAAGGGACAGGGAAGGCAGCTGTGCTCGTTCGGAGAGAAGGAGGGGGAGGGGTTGGATGAGATGGAAAGAAGCTCGTGGAGGGAGCATGATGCTGATGAGGAGTAGGAGGATCTGTTCGAGACGAGGAGTCCGCTTTCCATAGCCGTTTTCAGGCGGATCACCAGTGAGGGGAGCAGACACCTAGGACGCGGGCGCCTTCGCAGCAGCGAGGGCTTGCGCGCGGCGGCATGAAACGCAAGGCAGAGGAAACATGGCGGGAGGTCGTTGTCGGGAAAGCAGCGCGCCAAGATGGCACGAGCATGGGGGTGCTCTGCGTGACGGGCGGGCTGTGCCGAAGTCACGAGGGAGCAGCGGGATTTGCTCTGGAATGCGAGGAGCGCTGTGTTGTCTTGGGCGGCGAGGAAAGCCTAGAAGCCTTCGTGCCCGTCGGAAAGCACCGCCTGTGGATGCTCAAGGTGGTCGGTGGTCACAGTGCCGTGAAGGGCGCCTTGAACGAAACAAACATGTTAGAGCAATTGGTTGGGAAGCTTCGCGCCGGAGAAGGATGCAACGTGGATGAAGCGGCGACTCCTGTGAAAGAGGCCCCCGCAGCAGCGGGGGTTGCAGCAGGGTCCCCCGCAGCAGCGGGAGAAAAAGGTCGGGATCCCATGGCGGATCTCCTCGGCACCGTCAAGGTCGCATCGAAAGCGAAGAAAACCCATGGGAAACAGAAAGGATTTTCTCGAGGCACGCTCTGCAGAGTAACCATGCCGATGTCTCCTAAGCCAGATGAGGCCGACACGAAAGAGGTTAGTGTGTATGAGAACAAGTATGGGCAACTACTCGTTCAGAGTCAGGACCTGCCTTGGCTTCTGCACTACCTGTACGAGGAGAGCCAGGGCAAAAGCGTTCCCGAACCCAACGACGACGACAAGGACGACGCTTTGGACGAGAAGCGCCCGTGGACCACCAGCTGGTGCCCCTCTGGGATGTGGGCGCTGGAGGTCAAAGGAGGGCCAATGGCAGGTCGAAAATGGGCCTCCAGGATTCAGGATCTGAACGAGGAGAAATGGTCCACAGGCGTGGCGTTGACGGAAGTGACGACGCCCTTGAAACAGTCCACCCGTGCGCAGCAGAAGCAGGTTCTTCTAGCGTTCTTGGAGGACGTGGTCCAGAAAGCCATCAAGCAGGAAACAGAGAAGTGATGTCCTCGTTATCCGCTCGCTGGCGCGCGCCGCAGCAGCGGCGCGCTGACCGCTACAACGGCTTGTTTTATGCAGACAGACTCGGTGTATGCACCGCACCAGCGGCGCGCTGACCGCTGAGGTGGATGCCTGCGGGTTCCTGTCGACTGGACAGGGGTTAACGCGCGGGGGATCGCGAGCCTGCGGCTCTCCAGCGCTCGCGCGCTAGAGGACAAAAGGAACTCGCGGAATCTGGCGAGGACGGGGCGGAGGGGTTGGGACCAGTAGGAGGGGGAGGGGGGGGAGGAGGAGGAGGAGGAGAAGGAGGAGCAACAGCAGCAGCAGCAGCACCCGCAGCAGCACCGACAGGAGGATCATTGCGAGGATGCGGCCGTTTGCTTGCCCTGCGGCGCTGGGCACGAGACAAGAGGGCGGCCGCGTGTGCGCGCGCGTGGCTTCGGCATCATGGCCGCCGCAGCCGCTCCGCCCCCGGGCCCAGGCGAGCTCGCCCTGCAAACGCGCCTCTGCGGGTCGGGCACGACCGCGAGGTCAACGAATTTGGAGTTTTTATACCAACCAGACAAAACGAAAGACCCCGACAGAGTGTTCATGAACCCACGGAAACTAAAGGGGACAATATTCGGATTCGGGTAATTACGTTATGCGCCGCAGCAGCGGCGCGGCTTGCCATTGTGAATCTGGCAAACGCATATGGAAGAATATCCATTTATGCTCGCAGTGGCCGTGGAAAAGCGACCACCGTCTGGCGGACGGTTCTGTGGACCACAAGAAGTGGTTAGGTTTTGGAGTCCGATGAGAAGTAGGAGGATTTGTTCGAGACGAGGAGTCCGCTTTCCATGGCCGTTTTCAGGCGGATCACCAGTGAGGGGAGCTGACACCTAGAACGCGGGCGCCTTCGCAGCAGCGAGGGCTCGCGCGCGGCGGCATGAAACGCAAGGCAGAGGAAACATGGCGGGATGTCGTTGTCGGGAAAGCAGCGCGCCAAGATGGCACGAGCATGGGGGTGCTCTGCGCGACGGGCGGGCTGTGCCGAAGTCGCGAGGGAGCAGCGGGATTTGCTCTGGAATGGGAGGAGCGCTATGTTTCCGTTGGCGGCGAGGAAAGCCTAGAAGCCTTCGTGCCCGTCGGAAAGCACCGCCTGTGCATGCTCAAGGTGGTCCGCGGCCTCAGTGCCGTGAAGGGCGCCTTGAACGAAACGACAATGTTAGAGCAAGTGCTTGGGAAGCTTCGCGTCGGAGAAGGAGACAACGTGGATGAAGCGTCGACCCCTGTGAAAAACGCTTCCGCAGCAGCGGGGGTTGCAGCGGGGTCTCCCGCAGCAGCGGGAGAAAAAGGTCGGGATCCCATGGCGGATCTCCTCGGAACCGTGAAGGGCGCATCGAAAGCGAAGAAGGTGGCGGCGCGTCGCCAACCGGAGAAAACCCCTGAGAAACAGAAAATATTGTCTCGAGGCACGCTCTGCCTCTCGCTCCGTGCGGTCGTCTTGGGCGGCGTCGGGCCTCCGCTGACCGATTACATGATGCATATATGTATATCTTGTGTATGTATGGTGTGTCGACGTATATGTATGTATATGTATGTGTATATATATATATATGTATGTATATATATATATATAACACGGACGCAGGGGCGTGGCCCGCGGCCCAGGGCGGGGCCCGAGACTCTGGGACAGGACACAGGGCCTCATCATCGTAGGATGCTCATCATTCTCATCATCGCTATGATGGGGGGGGAGGAGGGGACAGCTACCAGCTGCGCGTTGGCGCCACCGCCGCTCCCCCGCGCCCGCTGGCGCACCCGCAGTGCGGCTGCGGGAGGGGCTGCGCCTCAATTCCTGCAGAGGCGGCCTGCAGGAATGTTGCACTTTTGGCGTCTTGTACAAACGCCCGAGCGGCCCGCTTTTTTTGGGCGGGGCTGTTGGTTCACGGTGGAAGAGGAGACTATCATCATCCCCCGTGCCGCGTTCGCCTTCCCTCGACGACGATGTCGACGACTTCCCACATTCTGGCTTTGTTTTCTGGGGGGTGTTCTCGGAGTCGTTCGGGCCGTTCGTTCGTGTGTGCATGCTTCTGAATTTTCTGCGCGTCGTTCGGGCCGCTCGTCCTGGTGCGAGTCGTTCGGGCCCCTCCTCACCAGCCCATCTCACAGCAGCAACCCTCGCGAAGCATGCCGACGGTCGTGTTTTTTCAGGCGTGTGTCCGCTGGTCCCCGCATATCCCCCTTGTTCCTCGTTCCTCCCGCCCCCTTGTACATCCTCCTTGTGGGGGGATGCGGCCGTTTGCTTGCCCTGCGGCGCTGGGCTCGAGACCAGAGGGCGGCCGCGTGCGCGCGCGCATGGCTTCGGCATCATGGCCGCCGCAGCCGCTCCGCCTCCAGACCCAGGAGACGCTCGCCCTGCAAACGCGCCTCTGCGGGTCGGGCGCGACCGCGAGGCCAACGAATTTGTGGAGTTTTGGTACCAAGAAGACAAAAAGAAAGACCCCGACAGAGTGCTCATGAACCCACGGAAACTAAAGGGGACAATATTCGGATTCGGGTACGTTATGCGCCGCAGCAGCGGCGCGGCTTGCCATTATGACTCTGGCAGACGCATATGTAAGAAGATTCCTGCTCGCAGTGGCCGTGTCCCAGCGACCAACGTCTGGCGGACGGTTCTGTGGACTACAATAAGTGGTCAGACTTGCAAGCGCCCTGGCATTTAGTGCAATGCGCGGGCGGGTGGCCCGCAGGAGCTGGAGCCCCCGCAGCAGCGGAGGCGCCGGCCGAGGCGTGCGAGGTCCCTGCTGAAGCGGCAGCGGAGCCGTGGGTGGGCCCTGCTGAAGGCCCCGCAGCAGCGGGGCCGTCAGCGGAGGCGTGCGTGGCCCCTGCTGAAGTGGCAGCGGAGCCGTACGTGGGCTCTTCTGACGGCCCCGCAGCAGCGGGTGCGTCAGCGGAAGCGTGCGCGCCTCCTCCTGAAGTGGCGGCGGCACCGTGCGCGTGCCCTTCTGCAGGCCCCGCAACAGCGGAGGCGTGCGTAGGTCCTGCTGGCGCGCATGGCGCCGACGCAATCGCCGAGGCCGCTTCCGCAGTGGAGGCTGCCCTGAAGGACTCCGCGGCAACAGCAGCTTTCTCAGCAAAGGGGGTTGCCCCTGTCGCTTTCCCCCAACCCGCCCCGCTTGCTGTTCGCGACATGGCGGAACCCGTGCTTCCAGGGGCGGAGAGTGTTGCAGTGACCGCCTTTGAAAAGACAGCCGCGAACGCAGGCGCTGCGGTTGCCCCGCCCGCGCCTGCAGGGGCACTTTCAGAACAAGGCCAGAGGTGCTTCGAGAAATTGATGAAGTTGTCGCGCAGTATTCGCGGAAGGCCGGGGGGAGGCCGAGAGTGGATAGGGTATTCTGCTTTCGTAATCTTTGCACTTCTGCGGAAGGTGCGCGTCTACGTGTGGGAAGGACGGAACAGAGTCGACCTTTGCAAAGCTGTCTTGCCGCCGTGGAAACTGGAGGAGTTAACCCGCGAGCCTGCGGCGGACGCGATCGCGCGTTGCGCCGTCCCCCGAGAATCGGGGCCACCGGACTGGGCCCCCGTGTCGGAGGAGTATCTTTTGATTCTATGCAATCATTTTATCGCAGGCGTCTCCACCGACTTTGTGGACTTCACGGGAGATGCTTCGACGGTGGACGGTTTCTATTCGGCTCTCGGTGTGTTCGTCGTGTCCACAGTCGCAGACGGGGACTGCGGTTTGGATTGCATGTTGCGGATGACCCAGGAGGTTTCCACGCGAGAGTCTCGCAGGGAGCTCCGCCAGGACAGTTGCTCTCTCCGACCACCCTCATCCATCGCTTCCATCTCTGCTGCCCCCACATGCTCTCCCCCTCCTTCTCTCCCCATTTTGCCTTCATGCCTCTCCCATCGCGCCCCCCTCTCCCCTCGTGCCCCCCCCGCCGAGTCTCCTTGCCCCTCCTCCATGCCCGCCTGCCAGGACATCGCTGACTACATTGTGCAAAGGGTGCGTCTGGCGCGGTTCCTCGACGTGATGGTCCTGACACAAGAAGTCACGCAGGATGACGTCCAGGAGCTTCGTCGCCTGCAGAGCGCCTTAGACGACGAAGAACTTGTCCCGCAGCCTGGCCACGCCGCCCCTCCGAGAGCACAGGGCGTTGCCGCCGCAGCAGCGGCGGCGCCACCTGAGGACTCGGCAGTGGTGGAAGTCGACGCCGAGGCAGTCTGTCAGGAGCTCGTGCAAGCCATCCAATGGTGGACAGGACTGAAAGACGCTGCGTGCGCCCTGGACGTAGCTCGGGAGTTGATGCCCGCAGAGCGGGTGGAGCAGCTCCTGAGGTACAGGAACCGCGGCTGCGAGCGCAAAGCCCCCGCCCAGAACAAGAAGCGCGTGGTGGTCCCGTCGCTCCTGTGCTCGAGGATGGAGATAGCGGGCGCTTTCGACGAGCGCATGCGCTCTTTAGGCTGGACGCCTGGAAACCGCTTTCCGTATGGAGGGGCGCGTTCATTCATGGATGCGTGGGACTGGGGTTCCATGTCCCGTCTCTCTCTCAGGAAGCGCACGCGCGTTGTGCGGCGCTGGCACAAGGCTATTCTGTCGTCGAAATACGCCTCCGCAGTAGCGGAGGCTGTTCGGCATCCGCGGGGACACGACGCAGCACGGGCAGGGGCGCCTCCTGAAGTGGAAAGGGCGGAAAAGGATACCACAAGAGGGACAGGGGCCAGCTCGAAAATGCCCTTGGCTGCGGCAAGCTCTGTTTGAATGGTGGAGTTCCATTCGGCACAGTGTAGATTGGAAGATGATCAAAAGTGGAATGCGAAGTACCCAAAGAGAGCCAGCGAAGATAGCAAGGTTCACGCAAAGCATGCTCCAGACCAAAGCGTTGGAGCTCATGAGCGAGTACGTCACGCAGCAGCTGCGGATCGGGCAGCGACCCGCCGCCGTGGAGTTGAGGTCGCGCTGGTGGGCCTCCTGGCGCAAGGAATACGGCCTCAGCATGCGGTACCCGAACAGGAAGTACAAGTGCCCGCTGCCCGTCTTGGAAGAGCGCCTCGAGCGAGGCTGGCTGAACGTGTTTAGGGTACGCGCCGCGTGCGTGCTACTCAACGAGCAGGATCCCGAGATGGAGAACTTCGACCAGTCGCCTTTCCACCACAATGAAACAGGATCAGCTGGCGTGAGGACCCTCGCAGTAGCGGGGGTCGAAGTGCCACTGGTGGAGTGCCACGGCGCGGTGCGGGAGCGGTGGACGGCCAATTTCATGACAATGAGCGACAAGGATCGACTGCGGAGAGAAGGCCCCCCACCGATGGAGTGCATGTTCAAGGCGGAGGGGGGAGGAGAGAAGTTGAGGCCGCGCCTGCTCGAACACCTTCGGCGCCGAGGGTTCGGCAGATGGGTGTCGGCGACCACCAGCACCAAGGGGTCTTACCGGACACCGTGCGTGCTCGCGTACCTGGACCGCCACCTCCCTCATCTGCCAGAGCCTCCGCAGCAGCGGGAGTGGAGAATTATGATGGCGGATGATCATGGCCCTCACTTGTCCCCGCTTGTGAGTAAGCTATGTTGGTCTCGAGGGTACGTGTTCATCCCGCACGGGGGCGGCGTAACCCCAATCCTCCAAACTGTGGACACACATCTGAATCAACACGCCAAGCGCGAGTACATGAAGAGAGAAGGAGCCGCGCTGCTGAGAGCCATGAGGCTGGGCCAGTGCGTCCCACAGCTGGACAAGTTAGAATGCATTGACTTGATGGTGGAAGTGATGTCCCAAATGAGTCTTCACTTGGCTGCGGCAGACGGGAACTGGGAAACTGGTTTCAAGGCAAATCTGCGGGATGCGGACTTGAACGCGCGCATATGCAAGGAGGCAGGCCATTTCTGGAGAAAGTTGAGGATGCGTGAGAAGGTCGCCGCCGCAGTAGCGGAGGTCGAAGAAGAGGTACAGGCGGGGCGCTTGAGATGGACTTACAAAGACATCATGCGATTGGTCCTCCCGCACCCTCGACGCGGCCACTGCGACGACGTGTTCGCAAACCTTGGAGACGACACGGCTCTGGGCGAGGGCGACAAGATTTGGCATGGCATGGAGGGGGCGGAAGACGCAGCCGAGGGTCTCCGCAGCAGCGGGGGCACTGAGGGTGGCAATTCCGTCGACGCCCTCGAAGGAGATGAAGATGATGGGAGCGAGGACGACGACGGGTGGAGCGCCGCTGGCGAGTTTGACTACGAATGGGCCAATCAAAGTCTCACCGCAGCAGCGGCGGGGGAGAGCGCGCTGGAGGCACCGCCTGGCCTGTCGACGTCTCGTATGGAAACTGCGGAGCAGACGTCTGAATTGATGAGAACGTATTCGTCGATCGCTGAGGAGTTGCGCAGCTGGGGCGACATCGCGGGGGCCACGTTCATGGAGACGCAATTACGGAAAGAACGGAGGCGAGTGCGTGAAGTGTCGAAGGAAGATCCCGGGGTTCAGCGGGCCCTCGCAGCATGCGAGGACGCCCGCGAGGCGACGCTCAGAAACGAGAAACGACAGCGGGATGTCGAGGCGCGGCGCAGAGAAGAGCTAACCCGCCTGGGGGGCGACGTAAAGAAAGCGCGCAAGCTGCTGAGGACACAGCAAGCCAAACTCTTAGACGCAGAGGCAGCCATAGATATCAAACACAGGATGAAGCATGTCGGGTTATCCGAGCTGGGCGCGGGCCTTCGCAGCTGCGGAGGCGCGGCGGGTCGAACGTCGAGGTGCGACGCGCTGAATCGCCTTGCGATTTTGGGTTCTGGGCTTTCTGCAGCTCAGCGGTCAGATTTTGAGTGGTTTCGGCGGGAATGGGACGCCGCTGGCATGGAGGACTTCGGTGGAAAGTGGCCGGAGACGTTTGCCACATGGTTGCAGAACGTCATAGACGAGTACTTGGGAGGCAACCCGAGAGCCTTCAGCATGTTTGTGCACAGTGAGACGCGACGCCGTCTGTCTGGCTCCCTGGCGCTTGCGCTCCCTGCAGCTGGGGGCCTCTGAGAGGCGCGGCCCGCCGCGGCAGCGGCGAGGCGCGGGGTGCGAGTTCGGGCAGCAGCCACTGCTCCTCCACCTGGCTGCGACTGAGGTGCCGCGTGCGCGCGCGGACGTAGCGCAGGCCCTGTGCAGAAGAAACAGGGAGGAGGGAGGACGGGGGAGGACGGGAGAGGAGGGGGAGAGCAGGCAGGGGGAGAAAACCACGCGGGTGTCGATCACTCCGCCCCTCCTCCTGCTCTCCCCCCTCCTTCTCCCTGATCTCTCCTGGTCATTATATCATTCCTCTCTCTATTCTCTCATCTCTCTCGTCTATCGTCGTCCGTCTCTCTCTCTCACTCTCTCTCTCTCTCTCTCTCTCTCTCTCTCTCTCTCTCTCTCTCTCTCTCTCCCTCTCTCACTATCTCCCTGTCTCTCCCTCTCTCTCCCCCTCTCTCTCTGCCCGCCCTTTCCTTCCCTATCCGCCCCGTCTTCCTCCTCTTCGCCCCGTCCCCCTCCTTCCACCGCCGTTTCGGCCCCAGGAGTTCGGCTCTGACGGCCGCCCCCCTGCAACGCGGGGGCAGGGAGCGATGGCCGCGGCCGGCAGCAGCAGCAGCAGCAGCGCATTGGTCCCCGCAGCAGCGGGGCTTCGGGGCCGACTGTCGGCAGTGTTTACAGCGAAATCTGGGAAGGTTTGGCGACCTGTGGGTGGTCAGGCAGAACCCTGGAAGGGTCCTTGGGCCCTTGTGCCAGAGGGCGCCCCCGCAGCAGCGGGGGCTGCGCCGCCTGGCGTTTCAAGCTCAGCAGCGGCGGCGCGATCAGAAGTTTCTACGATGCGCACCCGCCCAGGCGACTCGGTGGTGGATCCGAGCGATGACGAAGAGCCTCAGGAATTTGGGGGCTGCGCGCCGCCCGACGACGTCGAGCGGCGCAACTGCGTTCTTCGCGACACCGTCCCGCGCGAGTTCTTCTGCGAAAGAAGAGCGGCTGACGTGAACAGGCCACGGAACGACAACGTGGGCAACCTTTCCGTCCTGTTCGGGAACTGGGGCCCCATGCCGAGCGAGACCAACCACGCGGACCAGCGGCGGAGACTTGAGTTGCAGCTGCGGCATTGCCCTGCTCTCGTGGCGTGCTTTGCGGAATGTGAGGAGCAGATGGAGTCAATCCTACAGCGGCCAGGGAAACCACCGCCGCTGCAGGCGGACGCCCCCGCAGCAGCGGGGGCGTCAGCAGCGGAGGGCCAAAGCAGCAGCAGCGGTGGGCCTTTTGTCGCCCCCGCAGCAGCGATGGCGACAGCAAGAGGAAGTCGTGCTGCGAGTGTTGGCGATTGCCAACAGCTCCAGAATCGACCAGAGTACGAATACTTGACCCTGCGCGGGCGTGAGGACAAGTCCTTGTGCATCGCTGCGCGCGCAAATCTGTGTTACGCAATGCGGCTGCTCCACTGGGAAAGGAGTGTCGACGGCCACTACAAAACAGCAAAAGGGCGCAAGATGGAAGCGTTCTCGAGGATCATGGTGGTTGAGGTCTACTTCGATCAAACCTACGCCCACTTCGGCTCGAAAGTGCGGGTGTGCGCGGTGCACCTCCACCGCGACACGGCGAAAAATTCCAGAGGCTTTAACGAGGCTCACAAGACGTGGTGGCCGAGGTTGGCGACCATCTTGCAGGACAACAGCGTTGACATCCTTTGTGGGGATTTCAACATGGCGCTCACACAGACGCTGCCGAGTCTTCGGGGTCTAGGCATGCGATTGGAGACGGCAGCAGCGTACTTCTGGCGCGGATTGGACGGCACTCCGTGCTTGGACAGCTGCGGCATCTTCGTTCTCAACAGGCCTGGCGAGTACACCCTGTGCTGGCCGCTGGGCGCCGTGCACGACAGAGACGAGGCGGGGTTGCTCTTCGCACGCAAGTCGGTGATCGGTGAGATCGGGTACCGTAACAGAAGCAAGGCAGAGGCCCCCGCAGCAGCGGGGGCCTCCACCAGCCCATCATCGGAGCCGACGTACTGGCACCACAGCCAGAACGGAGGCCCTGGGATGCCTTACGATCGCTACTACCCGAAAAAAGACGCCCGCGAGCACCTCCAGGATTTACTGACCCAGTCAGAGGAATGCCAACGCAATATCCAAGAGAAGGAGCGTGAGAAACTGAGGCGCGCCGAGGCTGAGGCTAGAGGGGGCCACCGCTTCTTTAGTAATCGCGAGGTGACCCTCTTCCGTGCGTTGCAGAAGACGTTCCCGCCGGAGACCGTGGAGGTGGAGGGGCGCTGGCACGGCGGCGCCCACTACCCTCTCCTGTTCCAAATGCGCATGGCCAGCGTGCGTTCGCAGGGGAGGAAGCAGGAGAGAGCCAAAGAGAAGAAGGACAGGCGCGCCCAGAAACAGCAAGCAGCTGCGCTCCAGGGCGCCGCAGCAGCGGCGCCCGAGCAGCACGGACCCGAGCGCCAGGCACCAGAGCAGCACCGCGAGAGGGACGAGCAAGACGAGCGCGCCCAACAGGCGTGGCGCCCACCAAGATGGGCAGACGAAAACGCGGACGACGGCCGCGACTGGCCCGCGGCTGGCGATGGAAGGTCGCGGCGGGGGGTTGAAAGGGGGAGGGAGGGAAAGGGAGGGTGGAGCACGGGGAGGGCAGGAGGGGGGAGAGGGAATGAGGAATAGGCTGAGCAGGACGAAGGATGACATAAGGAAATGAGTGTCGGGACGGGGCGGGAGTTGACAGGGAGGGGATAATTATAGAAATAATTACTTATCACCCCCAAGGTGGCAGCCGACCCCGCAGTGCGCATCTCCAGGGCCTGCGCCGCTGGAGCAGCGAGGGCAGCGCGGCGCCGCCAGCTACATCTCGGACGCGATCGCTGCCCTCGGCCACGAGCCGCCAGAGCCCCCGCAGCAGCGGAGGCCACAGACGCCATGGCAGCAACCAACAGACGGGGAGTGGCGCCGGGATGAGAGGTGGCGCACCAGGAAGGGCGAGGAGCGCGAGTGGCAACAGCCGAGCGGCGAGGCTTCCTCGCTGCAGGACCGCAGGGTCGACTCCGCCTGGCGCGACATGCAAGTTGCATTCGGCAGCGACCAACGCCCCAGTGACTGGTGGAGCAGCCACAGTGGGTGGAGTAGCGGCCAGGGGCACTGGGAGGCCACGAATTGGCGGCGGGTCGAACACCCCCCCGAGACCAATCTCTGGGAAGAACTTAGCTGAACCATCGCACAGGAGACGCCCCTCCGCAGCAGCGGAGGGAGGCCTCATCGGCCGAACGTCGACCCTCCGCAGCAGCGAAGGCCTTGCCAATGCATCGTGAGCGGCGGCGACTCGCGCGCGCCGTCGTGCTCGGCGACCGCTGCCCGAGCGGAGAAGGAAAAAGAAACGGCGCCTTCATCGGTGCTGTCGTTGCCTCCTCTCCTTCATCGTTTTCTTCTCCCTCCCCCTCCAATCCCCCATCCCGCCATCACATTTTATCGTCTCCAATCGTATCGGGAGCTCCCGTGGCAGAAGAGCACCCAGAACGAGGTCCTCCGTGACAGAGGGGGGGGGCGTCTTAGACCCCCTCTGTGACAGAGGGGGGGCATCTTAGACCCCCTCTGTGACAGAGGGGGGGCCAAAAAACAAATGATCACTTTTTGCGTTAGTTCCAGGTGGAGGTGGAGAGCCCGCGACCCACCCGCGACCCAAACCACGTTCACTGAACAAACCAATGCCGCACAAGCGCGGCGGCGGATTTTTGCATGCCGTCTGAGCCCGCAACGACTTTTCTTCAAGCCCCGCGCATCCACGCCAGCCTGTCCAGCAACTTTGCCCTGGCGAATTGCCTTGATCAGAGAAGTCAGGGAGCATGAAAAGGAAAAAAGGATTGCGTTGCCGGTATCTTGGGGAAGGAGGGGGGCAGGAGGAGTAAACAGGGGACGAGGAGGACTCGGAAGAAGAGAGGATGTAAGGATAATGTAGAGAAAGGAAGAGGAGGAGCAGGAGGACGAAGAGGGGGAGCTCCTTTGGCTCAAGCCATTTTGGCTCAAGCAGGAGGGGGAGGTCAAGGGGTCCCCTTGCCCGGGCGGGCGCCGCTCCCTCCGGCCCTTCGCCCCTTGCGGCCCCTCGTGTCTCCCCTCTTCCCCCCTCCCGCCATGGCGGCCCGGCGGGCTGCGGCTCCTCGGCGGGCGCCGAGCCGCCGGGCGCTCAAGGCGCTACCCAAGAGGGCGGCTGCAGCGACCAGCAGAAAGAAGAAGGGCATCAGCACCATCGCCAAGCGCATGCAGACCAAGAGCCCGGGGCCAGCCAGAAAGTGGGCGAAGACCTCCGGGGGGCCAGCGGCAGTCCTCGCGCCGCTGGCGCTGCCAGCCCGCGCGGTAGCGACCCCCCCGGCCAAGCCCGCGGGACCCCCACTGCCATTGGCGAGGGGCGCGGAGGCAGCCCCCGCGGCCAGCGCGGCACCGACGCGGCAGGCTGGGCGCCCACGGGGCACGTTCGAGCAGCTGAACCTATCCCTTGCCACCAGGATGCCCGTCATTACAGCTACCACGGTGAGCACTGGGGGGGTCACGAACAGACGGCACGGCAGGTTCAACTTGCTGAGGGAAGTGGCCAGAGGCAGCGCAGCGGCCACAGAGGAGCTCCTGGTCACCCGATGGGCGGACGAGGGCCCGGAGGTCAGAATGGCAGCAGCAGTCTAGGAGTTCCGTTGCAACCTCCACGGAACAAGCTCTGCGCGGCAACTACGGCACGGGGACGGTCTTGGAATTGTGTACGAAACCCCCCGCGCACAGGGCTGCTCGGGCAGAACGGTGTAGCCCGCAATTAAGGCCAAGGGGAAGACGTACCAGACCTCTACGTTCAACTCCGTCAAAGTCATGGAGATCGCGCAACAGTGTCTCCTCATCAAGCCAGAGGTCGGCAGCACGTGCGTCAGATACGGGGGCGATTTCCTAGCGTTGCTAGGGCTGGGCGCGCTGGTCAACAACCACGCAGGAGTGGGGGGCGCGTACCTACCGATCGTGGAGAAAATGAGCAGCGGTCGGATCGAATTCGAGCCACAGGACATTACCATCACTACCCCGGGTTCAACCTCATCGAAGAGCCGACTGTTCGAAAAAGTGTTCGGCATTGACAGTTGGGCAGCCTTCGCGGCCAGCCTGCAGGCAGACCTCGGCAGGCACATCAAGCCCGGAGTAGACGTGGACGATGCGAGGGCGATCATCGATAGCATCACAGACGTGCACACCCAGTCTTTCGGGTGCAAGACTGGCCAGCGCATGGCGGCGCAACCTCATGTCGACGCCCCTTACACGCGCCCAGCCAAGGACAAGAAACACCCCCGCTCGGACTCGTCGTGCACCTCGGGTAGCAGCCGCGCCGGGGCGCCCCTCGACCCGCGCGCGCGGGAGAGGCGGCGCAGCCAGGGCGACGACCGTCCCCCTGAACGACTCCCGGGCTGCGCTGGGGCTGATGCCGGAGGGCTGGGGGCCGACGGGGCCGGGCGAGGAGGCGCCCCCCGGGGGGGCCTCCAGCCCCGGCGGGCCCTCCTGGCCATGGCCCATTTTGTACGCGCTGCCGGAAGCCGACTTGACTTTGATTACCGGGGCGCCGCCGTACACCCCCTCACAACCCGCCCGGGGGGAGGGCCGGAGGGCCGTGGGGCCAGGCGGGCCGGCGAAGGAGGCGCACCCGAAGAGTGCCTCCCGCCCACCCGGAAACGCTCCCTGGGGGGCCCAGAATTAAAAGTCAATGTTATTTTTGGGAGCCCCACAGGTTAATTCCGGGGCGCCGCCGGCCCCCCAGGACGCCGCCCGGGGGGCCGGGCCGGGAGGGCCGCGGGGCCGGCGGGCCGGGCGAGGAGGCGCTTCACGAGAGGCCGCCCGCCCCCCGGACGCTCCCGGCCGGGGCCCAGAATTAAAGTCAAGACGATGCCGTCTTGACTATGATTCTGGGGCGCCGCCGGCCCCCCGGGACGCCGCCCCGGGGGCCAGGCCGGGAGAGCCGCGGGGGCGGCTGGCCGGGCGAGGAGGCGCTGGCCGCCCGCCCCCGGGACGCTCCCGGCCGGGGCCCAGAATTAAAGTCAAGACGATGCCGTCTTGACTTTAATTCCGGCGCGCCGCTGGCCGGCGCCCCCGGCCACCCGGCGCGGCGCCCGGGGGTCGCTCCGCTCGCCCCCCGGGCGCCGCGCTGGGGGCCGGGTGGCCCGGGGTGCGCTCGGGTGGCCCCGCGTGGGGAGGTGTAGGCGGCATCCGGTGGCTCCTGGAGGCCCCGGGTGCGCCTGGCGGCGAGGCGTCCGGGACAGCCCAGACCCTCACATCTTGCCGATGCAATTTAATTGCAACGGCCGTTTTGAAGTGATTTTTGGGTTATGTTGCAATTTCTGGATCGCAGTTCCCAGTGTTGCAATTTGTGTCAGGATGTTGCATTTGTTTGTCAGGATGTTGCAATGTTCGTCAGGATGTTGCAATTTTGTCAGGATGTTGTAATTTTTGTCAGGATGGCTCAATTTCCTGATGTTCCCTGACAGACACCAAAAACAGTACAGACATGCATATGTGCGACACACCCATTTAGCTATACCTAATTATGTACACACAAATTAGGTTCGCGCGCGTGTATGCAAGAACGTCGCCAATCATTGTGCATGTATGTATGTATGTATGTATGTATGAATGTATGTATGTATATGCATGTGTATACATATATATATATATATGTGTGTGTGTGTGCGCCCAGTACTGGAGAGGGCAGGGCCAGGTTGCGGAGCAGCCATTTCCACAGGGCCCAGGGACCCTCAGATGTATCGATCTGGGTCAAAAAATGACGCAGGATCCAGGACTCCAACCGTGATTCGCCGCGGGCTCAGGGACCCTCAAAAATATCGATCTGGGTCGAAAAATGACGCAGGATCCGGGGCCCGCGACTCGCCGCGCGCAGCGCGCGGCTCGAGGGTGCCAGCCCGCGCGCGCCAGGCGCGCGACGCAGGCGGGCGGATGAGGGGAGGTTCCTCCTCCTCCTCCTCCTCCTCCTCCTCCGCCTCCTCCACCTCCTCCTCCTCCTCCTCCTCCTCCTCGGGGGGATGCATCGCGAATGCGTTCCCCTTTTCTCGGTCCTCCTCGTCCTCATCGTCTTCCTATTCCTCGCGTTCCTCCTTTCTCTCCTCCTCCTCCTCCTTCTCCTCGCCGCCCTCCTCCCACCCGTCGTGGTCTATAGCCCGGCCTCGGGTCCTCCCACCCTCTCCCCGCCTGTAGCGCCATGGAGAGCCGCCTGCGGCGCGGCCCCACGGCAGAGATCGATATTGCGAAGTGCGCCCAGGCGCGGACGGGCAAATTCCACCAGCCCATCCAGAAACCATCCAGCCCACCAGCCCATCCAGAAACGATCCCGATCCAGAAAAGGATGCACTAGTCCATGGGATCCCACCCACCCATATTCCCGAGATCGAGCGGGTTGGAAGAGCTAAGGTCGGGTTCCCCCGCCCCCCCCCCGCGCGAGGCCCTGGCAGTGCAGGACGACGACCCAGACGTGCCGAAGCTGCCAGGCGCCGCGGTGCATCGATCGATCGCCCCTGCCTGGATCGATCTAACTTCATCGCCCCCACCCCCCCCCTCCCTCCCCGCCACCCCATTCGAGGGTCGTTATTCTCATCGGTCCTCCGCGATCCCTCGGCCCTTGGATCTTCGACCCAGTCGATCCTCGATCGAGGATCGAGGATCGAAGGGGTCGAAGATCGATCGATCCGCCCGCTCGAGGATCGATCGACCCACCCGCTCGAGGATCGAGGGGGGGGGGCGATATGACGGAAAGATCGATCCAGGCAGGGGCGATCAATCGGGGGCCGCTCGAGCCCAGGTTTCAAAGGGATCCCGAACTGGAGCGCGCACTCGCCGCCGAAGAGCGGCAGCCGCCCGACCCCAGAGCAGTATATGGTCAGGGGGAGGGGGCGATGCTGATGATGATGATGATGACGATGGCGATGACGATGATGACAATAATGCTGATGATGATGATCATCGGACTGACCAGCGTCAGAGGAGGACGGGGAGAAGGAGGACGCGAGGGAGGAGGAGGAAGAGGAGGAGGAGGAGGGGGGGGAGGAGGGTGGCCATGATGATGTTGATGGTGGTGATTATGATGGCGATGGAGGTGGTGATGCTGATGGCAGGTGCGACGATTTTGATAATGGTGATGGTGATGATGATGCTGATGATACTGATGATGATGGTGTTGATGATGGCTACGCTGATGACGGTAATGATGGTGATGGTGCTGACTATGCTGATGATGATGCTATGGTGTTACTGATGATGATCATGAAGCTGACGTTGATGTTGGTGATGGCGATGATGATGATGATGATGGTGGTGGTGGTGGTGATGGTGATGATTGTGCCGTCATCGTCGTCGACCGTCGTCGTCCTCCCCGACGTCGGCGGGAGATGTTCGACGCCACGTTCAAGGCTAAGCAGGACTTCACGGGCGGCATGCGCATCAGCCAGAAGAGGATGGAGGCGCGACGGGAGGATAGGGGAATTACACACGGAGAGAGAGAGAGAGAGAGAGAGAGAGAGAGAGAGAGAGAGAGAGAGAGAGAGGGAACAAGCGAGAGAGAGAGAGAGAGAGAGAGCGATCGATCGAGAGAGAGAGAGAGAGAACAACTTAGGCGCGAAAAAACTATCTGAGGAGGACGAATAATAGGAGGAGGAGTTGGAGGAGCAGCTAGGGAGGAAGAGGGGGGATGGCGGTAATGGAAAACTTGAGGAGGGTCAGAGGGAATGTACGGAACTGTGTTTCAGAGAGCGGGTTGATCGATTTCCCAAGGGAGTATTCCAACTGATCAATCGTGCGACCGTGACATCCCTCCTCTCCCCAGAGAGAGAGAGAGAGAGAGAGAAGAGAGAGAGAGAGAGAAGAGAGAGAGAGGAGAGAGAGAGAGAAGAGAGAAGAGAGAGAGAGAGAGAGAGAGAAGAGAGAGAGAGAGAGAGAGAGAGAGAGAGAGAGAAGAGAGAAGAGAGAAGAGAGAGATCGGACAAGTAGGCGGACCAGGGTCCGTCCGCGAGGCGCACTGCGGTGCGACAACTCGCAAGCACTATTTGCGGCGGTGCAGCCTTAAGATACGAGGGCGGGCTACAAAACCCCCTCCCCCGGCGCAGTGCGACTGACGCTACAGACGGCGGACAGACGATGACGATCTCACCTGACAGACCGCGTGAGGTAAAAGGCCCCAACAAGAAAGGCGACGTGCTGGCACGTGGCTAGGCGGCTTGGCGGACCGCCAGTTGGGCGCTTGGCCGCTAAGCGGCGCGCAGTGACGGGGCACCCCCCGCCCCCACGCCCTGACACCGTGGACGCGGAGCCACACGTACACACGGGCAGGCAGAAAGAAAGAGATTAGCGCGGGGCACCAGGTGGAGCGCCGCGAAACGATGACAACATAGCTTGGATGTTGAGTGACGGCACGACACCATCGGGCGAGGTCGTGAGCAGCTCGGCGAAGGCTCGCCCAGCGCTGTGGAGGCGCTGGAGTAGAGGACCTTGACGAGCTTGGGCAGCGGCGAGGTCCGCGGCGAGAGCTAATCACCTCTGCTGAAGGGCAGCCATAGCCTGTGACAGCTCGGTTTCACGGTCGGTGAGAGGTGGCTGCTCAGTGACATCCGCCGAGGATCTCGAGACAGAGGCGAGGTCCTCGGTGCGCCTGTCCAGGTGGGCAAGCGGCGTGCGGGACCCTGAACGCTGACGTCCGTCACCCTTGAAAGGTGACTGGAGGGGCCGGCGCGACCCCAGGGCTGGAGCCGCTAGGGCCGCGCCCCGAGAGGTCAGGGGAGCCGCGTCCTCTCGCTCAGCAACGGAGGAAGCGTGGGTGGGGCACGAGGGCCAGTCTGGTTTAGTACCCTGCGGGGGGGCTGAAGCCGCCCCCGCGGGTCGCTGGCGATGGGGAGGCGGAGTGGCATGCGCGGTGGGACCAGTCGTGATGCCGTGCAAGGCCGCAGAGGTCGGTCGCGTAGAGGGTTGGTGTCTCGGTGGGGCGGCATGGTCGGCAGCGTGTGGTGTCGGCGGTGCGTCCTCTATGCCACTCAATCCTCGGGGGGCACCCAGGTCGTGGTCGGCGTCTTGGCGGTGACCGATATCGTCGTATGTGGGCGTTAACGCTCTTGGGGACGGCGTCGCAGTAGGGGTTGCGAGGTTTCCCGACGGGGCGGGGTTTTCGTTGGCTGGTCCGTCGTCCAAAGCGTCCGATCCCCCACCGAGGCTGAAAAGGTCATCGTCCTGCTCATCAGCGTCTTGAAAAGGAGCGGCGTTGTCATGTGGGTGGGCTGACGCACTCAATGGCGGAGTCGGGGGGGGGGGTGCGGGTGCCCGCCGGGGCAGGGTTGGCGCTGGCTGACTCGTCGCCCAGGAAGTCCAAACCTCCACCAAAGCCGAACGGGTCGTCCTCCTGTTCGTCGAATAACACCCGTTGGGCCTCGGCCCAGAGCTCGTCGGGGTTTTGTGGGATGTCTGGTCCAGCCGCGGGTGGAGCCTGTTCAGACAGCAGGGGATTTGGTTCCATTTTGTTTAGTTCTGCAGCTGTGAACCCAGCCCTGCGGTGTGGGAGAGGAAGTGTACGATGTCTCCGCTCGTAGATGGCAACGGCGACTCCATGGAGCACGGTCGCTTGGCGATGTCGTGCTTTGGCAGCTTCAACAATGTCGTCTGGAAGGTTATGAGTACGTGCCGCCGCTGTGGCGAGGGCGTCAGCCTGACGATTGAACTCCTCCGCGATGGGCCCGATGAGCCCGAGGTCGATGCCCGTGTCGCCCTGGAGGCTAGCGACTTTCTCTACGCGGAACATGTTTGGCTTGGCCATGACACATCGGTGGACCTTTTCCCAGAACTCCACGTGCGTGCCCTGCGGAGGTGAGTGTCCGTCGATGATCCTTTGGAAGCCGTCGACCACCGCCTGGTTGTCCACGAAGACATGTACGGGCCGCTCAGCACATGCCGTGAGGTGGACAATGGCGAGGGTCTCCGCAAGCTGTGCGTTCTGCGTGATGCCGTGAACGCGCGCACTGTAGTTCATGCGGTGGTCGATGCCGTAGTAGACGCCGTAGCCCGCTCTTGCAAGCAAAGGGATGGCTTGGTTGGTGCATGCACCGTCCGTGGCAGCGTAGACCCATGTCCAACCAGTGTCGTGGTCAAGGTAAGTGGTGTAGGAGTCCTGGGCTGAAGCCGCAGGATCTCCCTCAGGCGGGGGCCGCGGTATGGGTTGAGGTAGCGGGTCCCTCGCGAGGTCGGCTTGCAGATCGAGGAGGGCTGGGTCCTCATCGAAGAGCCCGCAATGTCTTGTGTGCGGAGGAAGACGGGCCCACTGCTCGTCACTGATGAGGGTGGTGAGAGGGACTCTTTCACGGGCCCAGCACTTGCAGTCACGCACAGTGTGCTCCTGAGTTTCCTCTTCCTCATCACAGTAGCGGCAAATAGGGCTGGGGTCAGCGGACGTATTTGATCGAGAACGTCGCTGTTGGGTGTGGTCCCCGCCCGACAGGTAGTTTAAGAGGAGCGCCAGCTGCCATGCGTTGCATTTGGCAACTCCTTTGGTGCGGGCGAGCCACGTGCTGGCGAAAAGGTCGAGGCCCTGTCTGACCGAAGCCAGGTGTCCAAGGTCATGACGCCGTGGCTTGATTTTTCTCAGAAAGGCTCTGCGTTGCGAGGCGCGCAGCATGTGTAGGAAGGCGTTTTGGGGAAGGTTCAGCCAACTGATCTGACAGCCCCAGTCGTCGTACATGGTGCCAAATGTGGGCCAAGTCCAACGGAGCTGCTGAAGCGTCTGGACAAGTCGTCCAACAGGTCCTCCCCCAAAAAGGGTCTGGACATGGTGTTGTAGATCCCTGACGAGGCCGCAGAGAGTGGCGTCGCGGTTGACCTGTCGCCGCAGGCACAGGAAGACTTCACGCTGCATAATGGCATCAATCTCCAGGGCGTGCCCTGGGACGCACACGGCCATGAGAGTCCAAAACTCGACCCACCTGTTTCCCTTGGGGCGGATAGCCGCCTTAAGGGCATGGTTGTAGGCAGTTTTGACGGGGCCTGATGGGGCTTGGATGTCAGAGCCCGTGGTACAGACGCTGGCAGCAAGGGAGCGGGCGTGCCGCGCCTTAATACGCATCGGAGATGGGAGCTTGCCAATACGCGGCAGGCGACTAGTCGCCCTGCGAACACGGGCGTCAGCGGTGGCCGTGAGGTTGAGCGCGGCTGGAGCCGGCGCTGCCTCGGCGTTGATGTAACTTCCGACGAGCTTGAAGGAGTCGAGCACGCGTAGGGGCCGTTCGGCCAAAGTGAGCTGGGTAACGGCGGTGTGAAGCTCGTCAGTAAGCGCCCACCCCGCCACTTTTCCAGGATGAATGCGTTGACCAGAAAATCGATCAAACTTGGCGGTTTCATCAAGAGATTTCTGCAACTCGGGCGCGGTGTGGGTAGTGGAGTTGCTGTCGTCAACAAAAGTAGTGCTGAGTGACCGCGGCACGTAACGATGCTGTCTCTTGGTCCAGACGCACATGAGCATCTTAATGTCGTCCAGGGACCAAGAGCTTCCCTGGAGGTGACCGTTTGTCCTGGCCAGTTCCTTAGAGTACGCACCGTTCATGCGGATGTAAAGTTTGTGGCGCCTGTAGAAGTTTCTGCGGACAGTAACGATGTCTTGGGGACACCCCGCGTGAAGCGCGAGGTTAAGGCATATGTCCGTGATGAGATAGTCGAAACACTTCTGACGGTCCAGGGCAGCTCCAGCCAAGGGAAGGAGAAGGGCTCTGGCGTGTTCGATGCGAAGGGCGAGAGGAGTGCTGACGTCCCCAATGGTAGCTTTGGGAACAGCGCCAAAACTCGTGGCGTGGGTCCATCCTTTCCGCCAGTCCGTGAGGCTGCGGTAAGCTGGTGCTTCCCACGCATACATCCAAACGGAAAGCACCGAGAGAAGTCGTTGGTCCGTTGGGAGTTCGCCTCGGCCTTTTCGGAGGCACGGGTTTGGGACGTGGAGGAGGGGTTCTGGGATGGTGCCAGTGCGTTGCATAGCTCGTAGAACGCTGGCGAAGAGGCGAAGAATGTCGTCGGGAAGCTCCTTTGCCTCCTTAGTAGTCCAACCGTCCAGACCCCCGCGCGTCTCGGTGAACGGGTGCGAATGAAGTGGATGAGTTGGTCGTCGGTGAGGTGGAAAGGGGTAGCTGGTGATGGCGTAGGCAGCTCCTGTCGGTACTCGTCGTAGAATTCGGCCCACGTCGGCATGGCTTCGGCATCATGTCCCGCACGTGCGCGGTACCTGCCCAAGATGGGCTCCCAGGTGTCGACCATGAGCTTCAGCATGTCCTTGGTGTTAGCAACAATGGCGTTGGCAGGGAGGATGTCGGGGACTTGCGCAGGTGGTGGTTCACGAGTGTGGTCTTCGTCGCTGTCCGTGTCGGGCGAACTACCGTCGCTGGGGCTGAAGCCGCTAGCTTCGGTGTCAGCGTCGCTGTCGTCCGTGCAAGCTTCGTCAGGTTTAAAGGCGTTGGTGTCGCAGTGGAGTTGCGTATCGTCAGGAGTGGTAGGCGTGCGGAGATACGCCGTGGGCGAGCTATCAGCAGCTCGTGCGTATATGGCCGCCTTTCGACCGCTTGGCTCACGGACGCCCTCGGCCCATATCCTGATGCGTTCCGCCTTGGCACGGTTCGCGCGTCGCGCCAGCTCTAAGTCGAGATGTTGGAACAAAACGTCAAGGTGCTCCCCGTGCGGCACTGGCTCGTCTGGGGCCCAGGCCTCGGGGAATTCCAGGAGAACCGTGGGGCGCAGCTTGTGGCATAGGAGGCGGGCCGCGGCCCACGTGCAGTCGATGCGCTGCGCGAGGTACGGCGGAATAGCACGGCAATCAAGATGGTGGTGCTGTCCGATGAAACGGAGCTCGCAGAGTTGCCGATGGAGCTTGCGCAGTCGGTTCATGTGAATCGTGGAAGCTCCGTAGGGGGGGAACGCGCGGGGGACAACCGGTCGATCCTCGAACGTAGGCGTGAGCCCGTGCATGGTGGGGGGCTTCTTTTTTGGTTGGTGGGGCGGTGGAGGTGGCAGATCGCGTAGACGGGTGAGGTGGTACTCATGACTGGCCTCGTTAGCCAGGGTGAACATGCGCTCCACGTCGTCTCGTGCGTCGGCCTGCTCCATGCGGTCCTGGTATCGCCCAGCGATGAGGGTCCCAAGTGCTTGCAGCTCGTGCCCCTCATGAACTCCCTCGTCGGGCGGGTAGGGGGTAGGGGCAAGAAGGCGTCGGGCCGTATGGTCGAGGCGACTGAGGTCAAGCGTGACCTGCAGGCCAACGTGAGACTTCGCAGGCAAGTCGCGAAGGTAGCAGAAGTCGGTGACGAGGGATCGTGCCGCCTGGTTGGCAATGATATAATCGATGCGCGAAGTGCGGGGGCACTTGGTGACGCGGTCCCAATCAGGGATATTGCCATAGGTGTGCATGGTGTGGTCTGGTGTGCCCTCAGCAACGTTGGACCATCCGTGCTGCAACATGTGCAGAAGGTGTGGATTGTCGTCGATGTTCGTGTTGGCGTCCATGCAGATGAAGTAGGGTGCTGAGCCGACCCTAGCGGCGGCACAGTCAGCGAGCCGAAAAAGAGCTGTGCTGTCTCCTCCAGCAATCCCGTAAAGGCTCGCTATGTAGATCCCCGCGGGCCCATGGTTATTTCGTCGCCGCCTACGGCGGTGTTGAGTGCAGAGTGGGAGAACGACCTCATGCCATCTTTTCTTGGCCTTGAGGGCGGCGATACAGGGCGCATTGTCGTCGACAGTGGAGTCGACGATGGCATCCTTAGAGAGAATGGCGACCCCTCCCGAGGCGCCAGTGTTGCCCACAACGGTGTGATCAGTGCCGCCGTGGGCAGCTCTGCGCTGGGCTCGCGCCAGATCAAGGTCAGGTCCAAGACTGGCGTGGTATCCTCCGTGGAGTGGATTGGCGGCGCTGGTAGCGAGGGCTTGCCTAGTCGGCTTGGCATGTCGGGTCTCCTGCAGTGCTATGACTGCGGCGTTGTGGTCGACACCAAGGGCGGTGATGGTTGGCCAATTCGCTGAGAGACTGGTGATGTAAGGCTGACGAGGTGTATGGAGCGACCTGGCCCGTCTCCATCGGTGGAACTGGGGTTTGCACGCCCCGCACGGTGAAGGTCAGCTTGGCCCTCGCCCCAGTAGGAGGCTTGGCCACAGTAGGAGCTCATGGCGTTACTAAGGGCTAGCTTGATCGGGGCTGAAGCCGCCGTCAGGCCATCCATATAGGCGGGACACGGTCGGCACTGCGCCAGGGGGGGTTCATAAATATTAGTAAAAATGTCACGAAAATTCCTCCTCGCTCCTGTACTATAGGGGACGAGGGGAGGAGAAGTGAGACGGCAGCAGTGGGAGAGGGAGGCGACTCCTCGATCCATCCTGCCGAACACAAAGACAAAAACGAGACAGCGGCGGCGGCCAGGCGCGGCGGCGGCACAACGCACGCGCATGTACTGCTCACGCGCCACCGCTGGTCCCTCCTGCGGTGACACGCCCGCCCCGTCAGTGTCTTGATGAGCAGCATCTGGTGGAACGGCTCCAGCAGCACGATCGGAGGCCTGACGCTGGGCCTCGTCCATGCCCGCTGCCGTGAGGCACACGTTGCGGACAGGGCTGATTCCCCGCGGGGCCGCAGCTGCCGCGGCAGCAGCCGAGGTGGCGGGGGCACCGCCCCGACTCTGAGGTGAGAGCGGTGAGCCTCCGCCAAAACCCGCCACAAGGTTCTTGACACGGTAATTGTTCTTGAACGGGTCGAAGGTTGGCGCCTCGTCGATGGGGGCGATCACGCGGGTGGGCAGCTGCGGCTCTTTTTCTTCTTATTTTTTCTTTTTTCCTATTTCTTATTTTTTTTTTTTCTTTTTTTTCTCCTTTTATTTTTTTTATTGCTTTCGTCGCTTTTATTTATCTTTTTTTTCTCTTTTGTTTTTTCTCTTTTTTTTCTTTTTTTTTATTTTCTTCTTTTTCTTTTTTTTCTCGTTTTTAGTTTTTCATGTTTTTATTCTGCTTCTCGTTTATCTCTTTTTTTTACTTCTATTTATTGTTCTATTATTTTTTTTTTTTTATTTTTTATTTTTCTATTTTCGTTTCTTTTTTTCCTTTTTTTCTCTTTTTTTTTCAAGTTTCGTTTTTCTATTTTTTTTTTAATTTTTAGTGTTTTTTCTCTTTCTTCCTCGTGGTTCCGTGGACGGCGTCGGCTCGAGGTCGACCTGGCTAGGGTCGATGACGATGGCTCCGAAGCGTGGCACCACTTCGGGGGGTCGGCCATCGGCCTGAGTCTCGCGAGGCGGCGAGCTCGTGGAGCTCCCTGGGGCCTTGCGTGAACTGTGGCGGCTGCAGGTCCTGCTGCGCGGGACGCGCCCGCCCGTGTGACGGTCGCGTGGCGAAGTCGCTTGGGCATTGGCGCGCTCAGAATCCGCCCTGCTCGGGGATCGGATCGGCGCCGCGCAGGGTGATGGGCTGGGCTGGCGAGAGGCGCTTGTGCCGCCTTCCGCCGTGGCTGTGGCCTGGTCGGGGTCGGCCACGTCTGGGCGGGGGCTGACGTGGTGGGCGCTTCCCTCGCTGTGCCTCGGGGAGGCGCTGCGATGCGCCTGGATGCGCGTGAGGACGAGCGGGGTGAGCGGCTGCCTCTCCCGCTCAGGTGGGGCAGGTTTTGCCTGGGCAGGGCGCAGTGCTGCAGCTACGTTTGGCGGGGGCGTGTGCTGGCGAGGTTGCCAAGCGCGCACGTTCGCATCGCGCCATCCTTCGGGGCGCACAGCCCTGCCACGGTTTGTTGCAGCCCCCTGGGCTGAAGCCGCAGGGGTTATCACTGCAGGCTGGTTGCTGGAGGAGCCCTCATGTCGGCCTGAGTAAAGGCCCCAGGCGCGCGTGGACCCTGGCACTGGCGAGGTGGCCCTTAGGGCATGTAGGGGTGCACGCGAGTAGCCGATGGCCGCTGGGTGAACCCTGGCGTTGGGGGCTTGGCCGTAGCTGAGGCGGCTGCTCCAGCAGCCGCAGGCATGGCACCTATGGGACCACGGTGGTAGGCGGCAACCCCGTCGTAGGCCGTGTTACCGCCTGTCGGGACTCGCGCAGGTGAGCGGTAGCGTGGTGTGCCCTGCTGTCGTGCATCACGTTGGTCCCGCTGCTGGATGCGCTGCTGGTGCTGTTGGTGGCGCTGCCAGTCGGCTCACGAGAGGGGACGGGTGTCGGGGAGGATGGTGGGCACGTCGGGCCGCTGCCAGCCCCGATAGACGTGCTCGAAGGCGTGGTCAGGGTAGGTCTCCCCTACGGGTGAGTATCGTCGCACATACTCCGTGTAGTCGATGTTCTGCGGCTCTGAGATCGCCGTAATGTTTGATGGCCCGCTGGTGCGCTGGTCCGTAGAGGCAGAAACTACCACGGTTGCTGCGGTCGTGGTTTAGCTCAGCTTCGGTCGTGGCACGGCTCACCATGGCGTCACAGAGTCGCATATCGTAGTCGAGAGCTTGAGGCCCAGGACCACCCTCGGCGTCCCAGTACAGTACCACATCTCGCCAGCGGGTGCGGGTCATGTGGGTGCGCTCGGCGATCAACCCGCAGACGGTCCTGACCGTGACACGATCCCTGTACATGTTGGTAATGGCTAGGGAGAAGGGTCGGCGGACCGTCTTGTTGAAGGTGAGTTCCTCCTTGAGGGCCTGATGGGGGCTGAAGAGCACATAGCCTTCCCTCCAAAGCGGTTGGTCGGGGGAAGGTTCTTCGGGCATCCCCGTTCTTGTGAATCCAGGTGGCCGCGTTGTGCCGTCAGGCAATCCCTGCCTGGGGACGCGCCGCGGCTGTGGTGGGAGGTACCATTGGCCCTGGTAGCCTGCTTGCACTGGTTGTGGAGGTTCTCCCCCGGGGCCTGAAGGCGCTCGGGGGGGTTCCTTGAGGTCGTGGAGGGCTGGCGCGTTGCCGAATTGGCGGGCAAGGATGTGCGGCGGCATCCCAGTGGCACGGACGTCGAGCTGGTTGTGTGGCCTGGGAGGGTGGGGACACCTGCTGGACAGGCAGCAAGTGTCAGAGTCCCTCTTATTGGTGCTGTATGCACACGTCCAACTGTTGCACGAGTAGTCCGTGGACCAGTCCATGAGTGTACGCAGTCCGCTGCGGCCGCAGTCTGGGCACGTTGGTTGGCCCGAGGTGCCGAGCTGCGTGTTGCGGCGAGCCGCACAGTACTGACAGCATTGGAAGCGACACTGTAGGCAAGACCAGCGTCCTGGTAAAGGCGGGAGCGCATGCTCATTTGTGCCTGGGTCGTCTGGGTGGGGTCGCGGGCGATCCCACAAGGGCCAGACGTCAGCAAACCAGGATTGGCCTGTAGTGCGGACAACCTCGGCGGGGAGGCGTGCGTCCTCGGCTTGGCACCTGATCCACTGGGGCCCCATATCCGCTGGTACCATGACGGTGCGCCAGGAGTCGTCCCCCTTAACGTGGACTTGGGTCGGTGCCCAGAGCTTAGTAGTGGTGTCGCCGTGATCTTGATGGAGGATGACCCAGCCGTCACGCCCGTCCACCGTAGGGTCAATGACGCGGTAGCCCATGACTGTCGTCCCCCACGGTAAGTAGGCGCCATCGTGTTGATCACCAGGGTCGAGCCAGACCTCGATGCCAGGGGCGTTGACACGGGACCGCACATCACGCACGTGGTAGGCGAGGACGTGGTAGGCAGTCGGCTCCTCCTCCGTCACAATGTGCTCCCACGTCTCGATGCCGCTGTTGTCGGAGGTGGAGTTCCCGTCGCTCTGTAGTGACGAGCGAGAGGCCGATCGTCGCGCACGGGCGCGGCCTCGGGCGAGGGCGGCAGCCGCGCTGATGAGGGATGGCGTACGGCGTTCGTCGACTCCAGATGACGTCGATGAGGGGTCTGGACTGTGGGCTAAGGCTGTGCCTGACTTGTACGTGCGTGGTGGGCCCGACGCGGCCCCAGGGCTGGAGCCGCTGGGGCGCGACCCGTGTGCGTCAGGGTGCCCCCGCGCGGGGACAGCTTGCAAGCCCGTGTACACCAGGTCGATGAGTGGTTTCGGGTCCAGCTGGAGTATGTGGAGCGAGACACGTGGTCGAGGCTGATTAGGGTCGTCCCTGGTGGCTGCTTCCGTGTCGTAGTGCTGTTTGGCCCATGCTCGCGCCGCTTCTGGCGAGTATAGCGCCTGCGGTGGTGGCCATGCTGCCGCGATGGCTGATCTGCGCCTGGTGCTAGCTTCCTGGTCGTGAGCTTCAGCCGCCTCACGGAGATCTGGATGATCGTAGCCAGCGATGTGAAGGGCGTGCGCGCAGTCGCCCAAGCCATAGGCGTGTGGTAGGGCACGGCACCTGGAAGCAGCTTCTGTGGGGGCACACCAGTCCATGCGGATGAGGAGGCTCAGGACCCGAGGGTAAATGAGGCGCGCTCCGTGGGCCTCCCCTTTCACGTAGTTGTGCCTGTTTTCCCCGCGCGGTGTTGGGTGGCTTCGCACATCCAGAGTGCGATGGGTCCCCACGCGAGGGTGTCGTCTTCGAGACTGTAGGGCGGGTGGGGCGGTATCGCGTACCACGCGGCCAGCGAAGGGTGCACGCTCACGTACGCGCGGCCAACGTTGGTGCCAGTTCGACCCTTCGTTTCACGGCGGGGGCCTGGCAAGAGATGCCCTCCACAGGCAGCAAAACGGGCCGCAAGGTCGCCGCAAGTCCCATGCCAGAAAACAGTGGGCGCGTCGGTGGTGGGTTGACGTAGGTCCCACGTGAGGTATGGGAAAATTGTCTCGCCCGAGTTGCCGCCCGAGTCTTCCAGCACCCAAGTGAGGCGGTTCGGTGGCCTCTGCATGATGTCCGTCCACGGCCCCAGCACTTGGAGTGTTTGGTCGTGAGTGAATCGAGGGTGGTCGTGGAGTCGTAGAGCGTCTTTGATGTCCTCAGTGGACACGCCACTGTTTCCTAGCGCGAAGCCGTTTTGGTACAGGGCGTTAAGTATGCTCTTCGGCGGCTCGGGGACCGCTGGGTCACGCTGGATGGTGTTGCGTGAGTTGCGCGTCGGTGGCTTGAGGGCAGTGTAAGGCGTACCAGGGCCTGAAGGCGCCTGGGGCCTGTCAGGTGATGCATAGCGTGCTCGCCGTCGTGGTGGTTGGGTGTCCGCGTCGGGGGAGGAACCACGAGCGTCAGCGTGTCGGAAGATGGACCACGGGCTGCCATGGGTGCGTTCACTGCCGTCTCGTGGCGTCGGGCTGGTCGATCTTGGTGTGACAGACGAGGCCCGCGATACGGCGGCTGTGACTTCAACGATGGCGGCGGTGGTGGCGGTGGTGACGTCGGCGACTGCGGCGGCAACAGCTGCGGCGTAGTGTTCCTGTAGCAGCGGATGTCGGAGTGCGTGCACCTGCTGGTCGTCGTGTGCGTCGGCGAGCGTGCACGGCATTTTGTGTGTGGCCTCGTCCTTCGGCTTCCTGCTCGGTTGGCAACAGCGGAGGCACCAGTGGGCAGTGGATGAGTCCAGGGCCCGCGCACATATGCGGGCGCCAACGTGTCCGACAGCTCCCTGGGCAAGGAGTTTGGCACCGACGAGTAGAAGACCACACACAACTCCACCCGTGGCTATGGCCCCTAGCTTGCCGCTGGCCCATTTAAGGACGCCCCCGAAGCCGACCGCGACTGCAGTGGCTCCGCCCGAGACACCATCTCTGAGTTTGTCGCTGGTCCATTTGAGAGTGGCCCTCAATGTGGACGTGACATAGTATGTCGTTTTGCGTCGGGATATAGTGGACACCGATGGGCCTGGTGCGGTCGCTTGGCGTCGTCGTCGTTGTCGGTAGCTGGGGTCTCGGCTCGGGGTCGGCAAGTCTCGATCTGGTCCTTGTACGGCATTGCTATCGCGATGGCGTACGTGGCCACCAGGAGGCAGATGAGGCAGCCACAATGTCGTGATGCCGCTGAGCTGTGCTGGGGCTCGTGGGGACCGCTGGCAGGTCGCGGGCTCATCAGCGATTGGAGTCGTATGTCGATGTCGGCCTGCCGTGGTCGATGCACTGGGGTTGGGGTAGTCACGTTGGTCGCTCCTGCGGTCTGGGGATGTCCAGGTCTAGCCAGTGGTGCAGCGGGGCTGAAGCCGCCACTGCACGGACTGGCATGAGCTGGCGAGGCAGTGGAATGGCTAGTCACATCAGCGGCAGTGACGCCTTCAGCGTCGTTGAGCCGCGCAGAAGGGTCGGTCTGATCTGAGGTGTGGGGCGCACTGCTTTGCCATGGGGCGAGCCCAAAGTAAGCTCACTGTTCGCGGTCACGCTGAGCCGAGTCGCCTGATGGTATCGTGCCGTCTCGATCCTGGATATCGATGTCGTCCTGGCTATCCTCCGAAGCGTGGAACGAGTCCATGGATGTATTGCCGATATCGCTGGCCGCGATGTGCTGGAGCAGCCATGATACGGGATCTTCTGCGGCCTGATCGGTGCCGTCCGTCGGCGCCGCAGCGAGCTCCGCCTCGACGAGCGGCAGCATGTCTGGCGGTTGGTGCAGGTGCAGGATAACATCAGCGAGGTACGCCATGGCGTCATGGTCGGGTGGAGGGAGACCTCTTGGCAGCAGAGCATGGGCCCGTGAGAGGTATGGCGGCAAAGGTGCCATGAAAGCCTCAGGGCCAACGAGCGTGGCACGAGCGCCCTGTACTCCAGAAGGAGGCCGAAATAGCGGGTGGCGTACTCGCGGCTGCTCTGGATCCGAGTGAGGTTGCGGTTGATGCGCTGCCTGTCGGGGCCCGCTCTGTGCCAGATGTCCTCGCACATGTCGACCGCGGTGCGATGGCGCAGGGCGTCGGTGGTGTCCTCGGACGCCTCAAGAAAGAGGTGGTCGTACTGTGGCAGATGGAGCGTCGCCAGGATGTACGGGACGCAGTCCTCGAGCCATGCCCAGAACATGTCCTGGTTATCCTCACCTGGTGCCCACGCCGCAGCACACGGTATGAGCCGGGCGCGGATCATCATCAGGTGCCAGAAAGCAGGGTCCTCCTCGGGTTCGCCCCTAGCGCACAGGGGGGTGGTGAGACCCGTGGGGCAATGGCGGGGCACGACAGCGGGGCTGAAGCCGCCACTGTGTGCCTGGCCTAAATCAACGTCCCCGTCAAGGATCTGCTGCACCGCAGTCGAGGCCATGCTGGGAGTGGATTTCGGCATGTGTCGTAGTTGACAAGGGCGTGTATGCGCTCACGGTGGCGCCCAGCGGTCCGTTGCCGCACGGACCCGCGGCTACGGTGCTGTTCACGATCGGGTCCAAAATGGTGCAGTGATCGTACTTGTAGATGCTGTCATCGTAGAGGTAGAAAAGGGACGCACGTTCGACGTGCTGCAGGAGACACCCACCTCCATGCTGGGGCGCACCGCCTGAAGACGGGTGTGCTCCAGCGAGCGAGGGGAGGGCCAGGCTGCAAGCAAAGCGCCACATGATGGCGAGGCCTGGCGGGCGGCGCGAGCGATGAGCCAAAAGCTGCATGTCAGCACGCATCTTTAGGTACCCCTGCATGCTCATGTACATTACAACAAACACACCCACAGCAAGATGACAGGTGTCCCTACACCAGGTAGCTTGCTCGTGCTGCTGCCAAAAATGACATGCTATAGCAAGGAGGAGGTACGACGAGAAGTGAGAAGGGATGCCTCTGAAGGCGCTTCCTCGGAGGGCTGAGGCGGGCTCTCTGAGGCACCTTCAATAGGGTTCCTGTGTGACCCGCCCTTTGTCTTTGCCTTTGTCAGCCCCTGGGGGGCCCGTCCCTGGGGTGACCTGGCCTGGCTGGTCGATCCACCCGCAGACAGCCACGGGCTCGGCAACTGGTGCAGCTTCCTCCTTTTTGGTATCGAGGGTGGCCACCTGGGGCAGGTGGATGGTACCCCCCGTGAGGTGCCCGAGGAGGGCCTGGATGTCGCCGCGCAGTGCAGCAGCTTCGGTAGTTGCCGTCTGTTGCTGAGTGACGACGGTGGCAAGCCCTCGTTCCAAGCCTGAAACGTGCTCCGTGAGTGTGGCCTGGGATGAGAGAACGCCCGCAAGCTGGACCTGCATGTTGTCCACCGTGTTCGCAAGCAGCTCGTGCTGTTGTTCCATGTGTTGGATGCGGGTCGTGGCGGCATCTGACAGTTTAGGGGCCGTAGCGAAGCGTTCGCCGAGGGTGTTCGGTTCGCGCGATGCCACGCTGAATTCATCCTCTGATGAGAGGATCTCGACGTCGCCTGTACCTCGGCGGCTGCGTCAGCGTGCCCTTCCGTGTGGCCCCCACCTTCGGCCGCCCCCGTGCCAGGTTGCGGGTCATGCCCGTCCCCACCTGGTCCTTGGACGGCCGTCTGCTCGGCAGCTCCATCCGTGCCGTGCGGGGGTGCAGAGGAGCTGCGGCCTGGGGCGCCGTGTGATATTGCGTGCGGCGTGGCGTCGCGTTTCCCACTGGAGGATCGGTGGCGCTTGGCTAAAGGCTCCTCCTTGGGGATCAGGAGCGGTGCGACGCCCTTGCCTTTGGGCGTGGCAGTCATGAGGTCGTGGAGGTAAGGGCTCTGGGCCGCTTTGGTTAGGAGTGTGCCCGTGGCGGGGCTGAAGCCGCCACCACGGGCGGGCGGCGTCACAGGCTCTGTGATAGTGGTAGGGGTGACAATGGTAACGTTGTCCCTCTTCGGCACGACCTCAGCCAACGGGGCCTCGGTGATGCTCCACGGGATGGGGCACCCTGCGACCTGTACCGTATATGTGGGAGGGGGACGATTTTGAGCGCGCGACCTCCTAAGGGGGCCACACCCCTCCCCCCGGATGATCCAGACCCCCAATAGCTTCTTCATGGACGTGTCAACTTTTTAAATTTCCTATTCCCCCCAACACACCCCAAACACCTCCCCCCATCCCCAAAACCCCCCCAAACTGCGCCGAAGTGGCTGGGTCCCAGGCGGTGTGGTAGACCTCACAGTCCCATTTGACGGACGGGCCCGTGAGAGTCTTAGCAAGCTGGGTCAGCGTGGCATGGCGTGCCGCAATGCCCGTGATGCGGTATCGCGTCTTGGCCAGAGTGGCTTCACAGCCACGGATGCTGACGGCAGCGGTCTTGGCGGCGTCTGACCCACGTGCAACACGGATCCCCAATAAGCCTGACTTGCCGTGCCTGACGACTCCTAGGGCTTTGAAGTCCACCGACTTCTGAAACGCCTCTGCCATCGTGATGGGCTGGTCCTCGGGGAACCACACGGTCTGGTACTTGTCTGCCGTGGCTCGTCCGCACCTACGTTGCTGAGGTCGTAGGTGGCGCCGAGTTGCCCCGAACCCGCCAAGATCTTGTCAACTGCTTGGAGACTGACGCCGAAAGTGGCAGCCAGGGACCTTTTTCCGACGCCAGATCCGTACCTGCCTAGACTTTTGCAGGGTTCGAGGATGGTGACGGCTTTAAAGTTGCCGTGGAAAAGGGCCTTGAAGGTGTCCTGAAGCTGACTGTCGAGCTCCTGGCGGCGAGCGTCTTTCATAGACTCCCTGTGCTTTTGGTTTTGGCGCGCCTTGTCCTGTGGAGCGGAGTCCCCTCGGAAAGGACCCCTGGCGCGTGGACCACCGTTCACGGGGGCACCTCCCGAGAACTGATCCTCGAAAGCCTGATGCATGGAGGGGACTGCGGCGATGGCTTCGGTTTCATGTATGGTCACCCGAATCCAGCATACGTGGTCGGCAGGATCAATGGTGGCGACGGCTACTTTTTCCGTGCAGGCGACTTCCTTGGTGCCCAGCTGGTAAACGGTCACGGGGACGTGCGTGTGAACCACATTGGGCGCCTTGGGGTGGCGCTTCAGCACGGGGACGGCGAGCTCGGTGCCGACGTAGTTGTCGTTTTTTTGGGCCCATGACAGCGATCGCGAGCTGACCCGTGGTACGCTTACCCTGCTCGAGATGGTGCTGCAGCAGCCGCTCGCCACTCTCGTAGTCGAGGAGGCTGATGCTGGGCTTGTACGTCTTGCCGTCGTCGAGTGATGTGGGTTCGGCCAGGACTGGGACCTTCCAGAAGGCCGGGTCCAAGGCAATAAATTTGGCGTCCGCAGCCTGAAGACGTGCGGACGCAGCTGGTGGATAGGATGTGTCACCACAATTGCGCTTAGGCTTGCTGCGCTGGTGGTGATCCAGCGTGTAGCTGATCTGGTTGGCGGCACACATGCGAATCAAGGCACTGCCGAGCTTCTTGGTGTTGGTCTTGTGCATGTCGTACGTGGCCTGCAGCTCGTCCGCGTTCAGCTCGGCCAGCCCGTTGTATGCGGCTGTGGGGCGGTCAGACCCCGCTTGCTTGAAGGCTGCAATGCAGTCCTGTTTGCGTTGGAGGAGAGATCCTTCAGCTGCAGGACGCGAGCTCGGCGGCTGCATGGAAGAGCGACGGCGCTCCGGCTTGGCGGGGGCCATTGCGGCGGGCGCTCTGGTGGGAGGGAAGAGGTGACGCGAATCAGTAGGGTCCTGCTGGGACCCCTCCGGTCTCGCGAGGCCTGGGAGACTGGCTCCGAGGCGGGGCGCTTCGCGTCGCGGCTGCGGTCTGAGTGCAGGGCGCTCTCGAGCCGAGACTGGAGGGTGGGAGAGAGAGAGAGAGAGAGAGAGAGAGAGAGAGAGAGGGGAGAGAGAGAGAGAGAGATCGGACAAGTAGGCGGACCAGGGTCCGTCCGCGAGGCGCACTGCGGTGCGACAACTCGCATGCACTATTTGCGGCGGTGCAGCCTTAAGATACGAGGGCGGGCTACAAAACCCCCTCCCCCGGCGCAGTGCGACTGACGCTACATACGGCGGACAGACGATGAAGATCTCACCTGACAGACCGCGTGAGGTAAAAGGCCCCAACAAGAAAGGCGACGTGCTGGCACGTGGCTAGGCGGCTTGGCGGACCGCCAGTTGGGCGCATGGCCGCTAAGCGGCGCGCAGTGACGGGGCACCCCCGCCCCCACGCCCTGACACCGTGGACGCGGAGCCACACGTACACACGGGCAGGCAGAAAGGGGAGGATCAGCGCGGGGCACCAGGTGGAGCGCCGCGGAACGATGACAACATAGCTTGGATGTTGAGTGACGGCACGACACCATCGGGCGAGGTGGTGAGCAGCTCGGCGAAGGCTCGCCCAGCGCTGTGGAGGCGCTGGAGTAGAGGACCTTGACGAGCTTGGGCCGCGGCGAGGTCCGCGGCGAGAGCTAAGCACCTCTGCTGAAGGGCAGCCATAGCCTGTGACAGCTCGGTTTCACGGTCGGTGAGAGGTGGCTGCTCAGTGACATCCGCCGAGGATCTCGAGACAGAGGCGAGGTCCTCGGTACGCCTGTCGAGGTGGGCTAGCGGCGTGCGGGACCCTGAACGCTGACGTCCGTCACCCTTGAAAGGTGACTGGAGGGGCCGGCGCGACCCCAGGGCTGGAGCCGCTAGGGCCGCGCCCCGAGAGGTCAGGGGAGCCGCTTCCTCTCGCTCAGCAACGGAGGAAGCGTGGGTGGGGCACGAGGGCCTGTCGGGTTTAGTACCCTGCGGGGGGGCTGAAGCCGCCCCCGCGGGTCGCTGACGATGGGGAGGTGAAGTGGTATGCGCGGTGGGGCCAGTCGTGATGCCGTGCAAGGCCGCAGAGGTCGGTCGCGTAGAGGGTTGGTGGCTCGGTGGGGCGGCATGGTCGGCAGCGTGTGGTGTCGGCGGTGCGTCCTTAATGCCACCCAATCCTCGGGGGGCACTCGGGTCGTGGTCGGCGTCCTGGCGGTGACCGATATCATCGTATGTGGGCGTTAACGCTCTTGGGGACGGCGTCGCAGTAGGGTTTGCGAGGTTTTCCGACGGGGCGGGGTTTTCGTTGGCTGGTCCGTCGTCCAAAGCGTCCGATCCCCCACCGAGGCTGAAAAGGTCATCGTCCTGCTCATCAGCGTCTTGAAAAGGAGCGGCGTTGTCATGTGGGTGGGCTGACGCACTCAATGGCGGAGTCGGGGGCGCCGTGCGGGTGCCCGCCGGGGCAGGGTTGGCGATGGCTGACTCGTCGCCCAGGAAGTCCAAACCTCCACCAAAGCCGAA